>CAODLS010321780.1:0-11764 GCA_948243855.1 Flueggea neowawraea
AATATTTATTAAACACATTAAATATACTTTTATTATGTATAAATTGATTAATTAATTAAGGTGAGCTAAATTTATTTAATATTCAAGAGGCATAATTTTATATTTAATTTGTAATTTTTTAAGAATTTATAGTTTAAATAATATTTTAAATAAAATAAATAACATATTTTTAAATTTATTGTAAAAAATAATTTACAATTAAAAATAAAATTATAAGTCACTATTAATTTTTACTATCATCATTAGATAAATTTTGATCAGTATAAATTATTTAATATAAATGCATTCCATAACAAAAAATATTAAAAAATTATACTATTTTTTTAAACTATTTTATTGAATAGAAAAAAATAACGCTTAAAAAAATTTATTCATTATTAATTATATAAAATAAAAATTTAAATATATAAATACTAAAAAATATTTTTTAATCTAATTTAAGATCAATTAATTAAATTAACATAAAAAAAATTATTTAATAAAATTATAATATATTTAATATATATACTAAATAAAAAGTGACACATAAAAATTATTAATTATAATTATTATATACTTTTAATATTTTAATAATTAAATAATATAATTAAATATATTCTTTATTTTATATAATTTAAATTTAATTAAATTTTAAATTATTTTTATTAATTCTAAAATAAATAAAATAAAATAGTATGCACGTACTTCTAAACTAAGTATATAGATGAAAGGGAAAGATGACACTAAAATGCCCTAATCTGGTCAACTTTCTGAGCCGTCACTCTTCGCACAATAAATCACTCCACTCGCTACTTTTATCTTCAACCTTCGAAGAAAATGAGACTGAGAGAAGGTTTGAGGTTTTGCTGGTTTTTCATCATCTAAAACAGAAATCTTTCAGGGGAAGCTCCGGAAGAGTTGTGAGATTTCAGTAAAATTCACGAAAAATTCTTTCTTTCTTTTTTTTTTTCAAAATGCGACCTTTCAATCTCAAGTCATCATTCTCCAGTTTTGCACCTTCTCACCTCCACAGATCTAACACAAAACCCTTCCTTTACACTCTCCTCTCTTCTCTCTCCTCAGTCACCAAAACCCCAAACCCTCTCTTTGCAGATTATTTCATGAATACATTTAATTTTTCAGAAACCCAATCCCTCAAACTGGCAACTCGCTTCTCTCATGTCAAGTCCCTTGAAAAGCCTCGAGCTGTAGTTCAGTACTTCCAAAGTCTCGGTTTCTCCGGAAAGCAAATTCAGTCTTCGGTTAGTGTGCGTCCCGAGATCCTCCTCTCTGATATCGACAAGACTCTTAAACCCAAGCTTGAGATTTTTCAACAACTTGGTCTTGCTGGTTCTCATCTGGATGAGTTTTTTTTCCAAGAATTCTAGTATTTTTACTCACAGTGTTAAGAAGTTGGTTCCTTCCATTGAACTTTTGAAGAAAATTTTGGGTAATGATGAGAATAATGAGGATTTGTTAAAGATTTTGAGGATGTGTTGTTGGCTTGTTTGTGTAGATATGGATTTAAGATTGTTGCCTAACACAAGGTTTTTGAAGAGTTGTGGTATTTTTGGGGATCGACTAGCTTTGTTGTTAAGGAGACGGCCTAGGCTTCTGACTGAGCGAAAAGATGCTCTGAGGAACTTTGTTTCCTGGGTTTCCCAAATGGGGTTCGAGATGAATTCGAGGATGTTTGTTCGTGCTTTGTTGGTTGTTCCTAGCTGTAGTATTGAGAGGAAAGTTGAAGTTTTTAAGAGCTTTGGGTTCTCAAAGGATGAGTACATGGAAATGGTTAGAAAGTTTCCGGCATTGCTTAATAATTGGACAAAGAAGTCGATTGTTGTACTTGATTTCTATTTGAACACAGTTAAGTTGAGAAAGGAGGAGTTAATTCGTAAACCAGTAGTTCTGTTTCTCAGCATGGAGAACAGATTGATGCCTCGGTACAGAGTGCTGCAGTTTATCAAGTCCAAGGGTTTATTGAAAAAAGAGCATAACTTTTTGAATTTGATGAAATTGACAGAGGATGCTTTTCTAACAAAATTCATAGTGAAGTTTCCGGAACACATAGGTGAGTTATCGAAGGCTTATGAAGGTCCTACTTTGGATCCATCTTCTCAAGAACAAATGTCTACAAGTTAATGCCGCATCTAGCTTTGTGGGAATATTACCAACTTCATGTGGATTTGGATTGGACAATGAAAGGTGCTCGTTTTCTGAAACCATGAATTGCATTATCATTTCTAGAAATTGGACCAGAATAATGTTATCTCCATTCTCAAATTTTGTAAATTATATTTTATTAATACACTCTCCAATTCTGTTTCATGATGTTTTTCTAGTGGTTGTAAAAAAAAATAAAACCCCTCATAACCTTTTTTTCCAATCAAAACCTTCCTCCCAAACATAGTTGGTCAGACTTTTTGATGTTGGATATCTTGTTATTTTTTTTTAATTTTCTTCCCTTATTAATTGAATTCACCTAATAATCCCTGTTGCACTTGTATATAGCGTGAAATGGCATTTGTTTGTGCTTGGCTTCCGTTTGTCATAGCTTGAAAATGGCCTGTGTCGTGTGTGTTGTTCGTGGACTGAAATGCGCAGGAACGACTGCTTTATGGACTAATGTTTTTGAATGTATGGTTAAATGTTTTGTTTAATGTCGTTTATGTATTTCAATGATTAAATGTAGTGTTTGTCCTTCTATAGAAGAACATTTCAAATGTAAATATTGAGATGGTTGCGTTGGTTGTAACCACTGCATTTTCAATTTCAGTGGTTGATATTTACTTTCCACCTTATTTTTGAGGATTGGAGGCTTTTATTTATTTATTTTTTAAGAAAGAGGGTGATACATGATAAACTTATTAATACTCACTTGTGGCGAAAACAGAAGAATACCGTAATTACAGAAAACAACAAAAGAAAAACATCAAAAGACTAAACATAATACAAAAACAAACAAACATAAACTTATGGAGGAGTCCTATCACTAATACCACCATTACTATTCCTGTTTAGTATAAATCCCAAATGAGGAGGTGGATAATCTACCACATGTAAACCTCTGAAGGAAATGGTGTCCATGTTTAGCCAACCACTCAACAACGTTGTTACCTTTTCTGTAAACATGTTTAAACTCAACTTGCCAATTCTCCCTTGTTAGTCTTTTAATGGCATCAAGAAGTGCCCATCGTTGGTTTGCCACAATCTCCTCCCGTTTAATCATGTTAATCGCAATCAGATTGTCACTTTTAATACACAACCTTCCAAATCCCTCTCTCCAGGCAAGTTCTAAGCCTTTAAGAATACCCCAAAATTAAGCGTTTAATGGGCTGCAAATCCCAAGGTTCAAGATAAATCCTTTAATCCAAGTACCCCGTGCATCCCACATCAAATAGCAGCTGAAGCATATCCATTAGTTATTAGGATTAATTACACTAAGCCGTAATTTGGACCTTCAATTATAAACTAAAGACACTGGAAACTTTTCTTCCCAATTTACCCTTTCAACAGATCCAATTCTTAATTTAGACGGAGAAAATATATATTTAGTCCTTCAACTCTCTCTCTTCCTATGTTTCTCTGTCTCGTCCTTCTCTTCCTCTCTCCTTCTCTCCCTCTTCTTCGTCCTCTCCTCTCAACTAACAGAAATCTGTTCGCCCCGCCTCCCTTTTCTGACTCCATCTCTGCCTCCCTCCGACTAACGGTTTCTTTATTTCTCTCTCCTCCTGCTCTTCCGCCATCTCTCTCACATGCTCGCCTCTTCCTCTGTCGCGACTTGCTCTTCTTCATCAGATTTGTGTTGATCTCGTCTCTTTGCTCCCCTCTTAGCACCGATTCTCCTCGCCTTTTCCTCTCTTCGTGTTTGCGGCTTTCTGCGTCGTCAGTGGCGGCCAGATCTGAGTGCTTGTGTGGCTGGTTAGTGCTAATATGTTTTTCCTCTGTCTTTTGTGGTCTTGTGTCTGTGATTTGAGTTTGCAATTTTGTTGTTTGAAAAATGCTGCCTGATTGCAGATGTGAAGGCAGAGGAGATGTGGAGGTGGGCTGGATGGAGTGGGAGTGGCGACGGAGGATGGAGATTCGTAGAGGTGGAGGTTGATACTGGAGGAGTCAACAGAAGCTGAAGGAGATGAAGGTAAGGGGAGACTGGAGGAGATAAAGGCGGTGGAGGGGCAGATCTCAGTCATCGATTCGTCAGTTTGAGGCGGAGGATTGAGACTAGAGAGGTGGAGGTGGAGATTGAGATTGGAGGAGTAGTCGATGAAGGCTGAAGGAGGTGAAGGTAGAGGACGGAGGTAGTGTTAGCGGAAACTATAGGAGGAAGGAGGAGAGTGAGCAGACGAATGGCGAAGGCAAGTCTACAGACTGGTGTGTGTGTTTGTGTGTTTTTTGTGTTGAATGTTTGCAACTTGAAGGTGAGTAGAAAGTCGTAGTGGGTTCGGAGGTTGATTGATTATTATCGGGTGGCTTGGCGTCGCAGCATGGTGGTCAGAAATCGAATTTGCTATTGGTGTCGAGGTAGATGGTGATGATTGAATGACTGATGAATTTTTAAGTTTTTTAAAAGTTTTCTAAGTGTTTTAAAAGTTTATAACAAGTTTATATAAAGTTTATTAAATTATTTGAGATTTAAGATTTGTTTATAAATTCTGAAAAAATTGATATTGAGTTGATTTTTATTAAGTTGATATTGAGTTGAAAATCGAGTTGATATATTGTGCTTACTGACTTCTTTTTCATATTGCAACATATCTTGGGTTAGAAGAACTATTAATAGACTTGTTGATTTTGTTGCTAAGATGATTATAGCAAGTTGTAATTCTCCAGACATCTTGTACAATTTACCTGAACCTGCTCATTCTTGGGTTTAGGAGGAAAAGCTATAAATTGAATGGTTTTTCCTTCAAAAAAAAAAAGAATTGAGTTAATTTTGAGTTGAATTTTTATTTTTATTTAAGTTTCATTTAATGTTTATTTCAGATTATTTTCAATTTTCTTAAGAAAGTTTTATAAGGTTTTATATGTTTATTTAAGGTTAAAAATTTAAATAAAATTTAACATAAAAAACTGGGTGAAAAAGAAAAATTAACTAAAAATAAAAAATTATGAATTAAATTGAAAAAAATACGAAAGGACTAAAATTGAAAAATTGAATAATATAGGGACTAAACTATAAAAAAAGAGATGAAAATCAGATTTCATATGGAGAAACCAAACATTTGTCTACTTTGTTAGATTTTATAGTTCAATTAAGAAAAAAAGCAATGGTTTGTGTCTTTGTAATAAAACTTTCAGAAGAGGATATTTTTGTAATCAGACCTAGTTATTATCTAAGACCCATCCGTGTTAATTTTCACCGCATCTCTATTAGGTGGGTTCCATCCCAAGTCGGCCAATCGTCTAGCTGTCACCGGCGACATTCCTTGATTTCTTTGCAGGGCTTTGCACACTTCATTAGCATACAACTTGATTTGCTCACTCATTCTAATAATAATCTTTTTTGTGAAAATGCGCTCATTTTGCCGTTTCCATAAGAACCAGCACGCAACACCAAAGACTACATTCCACGGGGTACCCTCTACATTCTTTCTTTCATTTTCCAGGCTATTAATAATCCAAGATTCACCTTCCTCTCTAAAGAACTCGATACCCGTACCTATTTCCAACAAATTGTTCCACACTATTTGGGCAAAGACACAATCCTTTAGGATATGAGACCAAGACTCCACTTGTTTAGGACAGCAATCACACTTTGGGTTATTGGCCATGTGTCTCCAATATCTCAGTTCATTCATCAGGATTGCATTATTCAGGACAATCCAAAGAAAAGTGTGTACTTTATGTGGTCCTTTGAGCCTCCAAATAACCTCCCACTTATCATCTTTTTGGTCCAAGTTTTGTTCTCCCAGCATTTCATAGGTTGTGGCTGCCGTAAAATTGCCCCCACTTGTCTGGTGCCAGTAGACATGGTCTTCGCCAGCTTCCTCATAAAGTGGCTTAATTCCTGCAATCATATCACAAACTGAGCTAAGCAAAAAGCTTCTAAAACTATCCCATTGCCAATTACCTTCTCCAGTTATATGCTCATTATTCTCTCTCTTATCCGCATCCCAATGGATTAGGTCAAACAGTCTTTTATCCTCTACCCAAACATCCTTCCAAAACTTGACTCTATGACCGTTACCCACAATCCATCTCACACCTTCAAGCACTGTGGGCCAGGCATGAGAAATTCCTTTCCACAAGTACGATCCGTTGTTCGTGTTCAAACAAAGGGGAATATCCCCATCTCTCATCATATACTTGGCCCTCGTGATCTGGAACCATAATGTGTCCTTGGACGCAATAAGTTTCGAAGCTAATTTCATCATGAAAGCCATATTGCAGTGGTGTAGATTACAAATCCCAAGCCCCCTCTATATTTGGGTTGGCATACCGTGCTCTATGTAACCAGGCTGATCTGTTTATGCTCTGCGTCCCCTCCCCATAAAAATCTTTTACATAGCTTTTCAGTTTGGTTAACAATCCCTATCGGAAACATAGTTGTTTGCATAGTATAAACAGGAATGGCATTGATGCATGCTAAATTTACATGATAAATCAAGCAAGAATTCATACATTTTCTTCATACAAATCACATTTTAATGATGAATCAAATATAATGTTTATGACCTTTGTAGGATGAGAGAAATTGAAGAAAAAATGCACAAAAGAGGATTACACGGTCGTGTCCTATTACACGGGATACTACACGGTTGTGTAATGGAAGGATTTGGCCGTGATGACAATCAAGATTTCCTTCTATGACATAGGACATATATCCAGACATAGTTTTATAGTGTACATGGTTGTTTAGAGTAGACTTGCAGTTAAGGCAAGATTAGTTAAATGGAGAATTGTGGTGGATGATCTATGTGTATTATGCTCTTGCTTTCCTGAACAAGTTGATCAAGTGTTCTTTAATTGCTCAGTAACTTGCAGAGTATGGCAGGAGGTTCTGAAAAAGATGTCATATTGCAAGAGATCCCTTGGACTGTCGATGAAATCTGTTGGTTTACAAGAAAAACAAAGGGTGAAGCCTTTGTTGTCAGGTTTGGCGTGTGATCTTTAATGCTTCAGTTTAATGGATTTGGATGGATCGGAATAGTGTGATATTCAAGAATGAAACTTTTTGTTGTGATTGTGTCATTCGCCACATTCTAAATAGTGTGAGAGATAAATTTATTGGAGTCGACAATTTGCTGGAAATATAGTGGATGCATTATTGAAGTTACTGTCATGTGATATATGGAGAGTGGTGAGATATGATGCTTCCTCTATATGTTCCGGCTCTTCAATCTCTCAAGCCACTTGATGAGTCTTGAACTCGGCGGGAGACTTGCGGTGTAGGGGAATTGAGTTTTGTTAGAAATACTTTATAGACAAGAAGTGTATAGGAAAGTTTTGATTATTATACAATTGTGTACACTTTTTTTGGCAATACAAAGAAATTATATTCCACCCAAAAAAATTATATAGGTAAATATCACAATTTATGTGCCAAATCATTTTGCTTTTCCTTTGTGGTTGCTCAAAATCCGCCACTGAAACATCTGTTTGATATTTTTTGCATTGTTTCTTTAGTGGCAGCATTGCGCTATTTTTTTTTCTTCATCATTGTTTATGCGTGAAATCTTGCTTCTGTTTTGGTCATGTTTTGCATTGTTTCTTTAGTGGGCTGGCTAAAATCAACACGGGACCAACGCTTTACACTTGAGTTGACAAAGAATGTAGAGTTAATTACATTGCACACTCATTTTACATTTTTAATTGTTGAGACGGAGTAATAATTCCTTTAAACTTCTGCATGCTAACAATTAACTTTTAAAATGGAGAAACTTTTCAATCCTCCGTACACACACATTTCTATTTTGTCAACCACTCTCTCTTTTTAATTTAATTGAGGATATTTTTTTTATCTGGTCATTTCTCTTTCTCTCTCGGCACTCTCCTTCCTCTTCCTCCCTCTCTATCTATCTCATTCTTCTCTCTTCCCTCTCCACCTCGACTTCGATCTCTACCTATTCCACCTCATTTTCACTGCTCAATCTCTGCCTCCTCTCCACTGCCGGAGCCACGCCCACTCAAACGTCGGTCTCTCTTTCTCTTCCGCAGCCTTCAACCTCCTCTCTCTCATTCATCGTCGTCCGCCTTCAACCCCTATCCTCCTCATCTTCCGCCAGCAAGCTCTCCTCTTCTCTCGTCGCTCGCCATGGATCTGGTCTTCTTCTCTACGAATCTCGTCATCGCCTCTCTTCGTCTCAGTTCTACTCAGTTTTTGTCTCGGTTCCCCTCTTCGTTCTAATAACGTCAGAGATGGAGGTGGTGACAGATCTTTTCTTGTTTATGTTTTTCTGCATATCTGTTTTTGTTTCGGTTCTTTTGGTTTTTTGGTTCGGTTCTTAAAAAATAAAAGAAAGAAAACTTCGGTTCGATTCGGGTTCTTAAGTGAGAATCGGACCAACTATTCGCTCCCACATTTAGCAAAGACATCGGAGCACAATAACTTTAACTCGAGAATTCCATTTCGCGGTGAATTTTTACTTATGTTTCTAAATTTAGCTACGTATTCAACGCCACAGAAGTCCACGAGTGTGCAACAATTTTGTGCATCATCGCTAAATTTAGCGACAACTTGCAGTTGCACACTAGATTTAACATCGAATTCATCACCAAATCTTTATTTTTAAGAAAATATACACTCTCTTCATCCTAATTTAATAGGCACTAACTAAAAAATACAAAAATTAAGAAAAAATAGTTTTATTAGTTAAACAAAATTAATGACTTATTTTTTTTTCATTTATGCCCTTGTAATAGCATTAACTAAATAGTTGGCAAATTAATAACATGGAGTAAATTTCAATTCTTCCAAGTCAAAGTATTACTCTTGATACGTGCAATAGTATTTAAGTTCTTGTGAGCTAATTTAGTTTCATAGGCGGAGTAGTAATTAAGGTCTCGTTTGGTAAAAAAAAAAAAAGAGATGGTAATTAATTTTTATCAAACTCAACAATTGAACTTAATAAGGGTTATATGGTAACTTTGTTGAGAATTAGTAGAATAAAATAGAAAGTGTGTCTATTTTTTAGATAACCAAAATAGAAAATGCGCCTATCAAATTGGAACGGAGGGTGTATTTTTTTTGATAGGTAAGACAAATATATACTTAATTCAATAATATTATTAAATATGTCAATTAATTATATTTAATTGATTTTGTAATAGAATAAAAAGAAATTAATAATTGAAATAATACATTTTACATAATAATGATATGAATTACAATAATGTTCTTTAATAAAATAATCAGAGTTTTCGTTTAAGTTAGATTTAGAAAAAACATATTGTAGAAATAGATTATATTGTAACAAATTAAATAAAATTCATTTATTTTGAGATTTAAATTGCCTTTATACATTTACAATCCACTGCAAACAAACGTTCGTCGCGTATTAAACTGCTACGCAATTGGTGGTGAGATTGACGATGGTGGTGCCGAGTGTCCAACAACGTTGCTAGAATACTGCATCATCTCGGCAAACATCTTTTAGCCGCCCTACAATTCCTATTGATGTACTGCTAGCTGAGCCTCAACCACTACAAGAAAAAACTAGGATTGCGATAAAACATTTGCGACGAAATATTTGTCCCGATTTTGCGACAAATTGTCGCAAAAAGTTGAGTTGACTATTTTGCGACCACTTTCGTTGCAAAATTTTTGTGACAAAAACAATTCAATGCAAACATTGGCGGGAAGCTTCCCGCCAATTGTTTGTGACAGATTTTGTGACAAAATGACATTTTGTCGCAAAAAGTAGCAACAAAACGACTGTTCGACACAAAAAATAACCATAAAATAATTGTTCGTCGCAAAATTGAGACAAAACTTATGTCCGTCGCAATTATGTCACGATAAAATGACTTTTTGTCACAAAATAGTGACCAAATGATTTTTCCTCACAAAATTTGTCTATTTGTCGCAAAATTTTCTAGATTACATCCAACATGACTTGTGGTCTGCCAGTGACATGATTTCTTTGTTGAACCGGTTTGGTCAACATGAGAATTCCTTCTAAGTTTTGATGATTTAACAAAATACTTGAAATAGTTATGATACGTTATATAACCCTCTAAGTGCGTTGAAGGATGATCTAAGAGCATTAAACCATGATCAATGCATGTTGATCATGTTGGAGTAATTCTAGGTTTTCCAGAATGGATTCTATGCACACAGAAGAGTATATAATGCACGTGGACTTGGTGCTATGTGCGTAAAAGGCACTGCAATACGTATAGACGTGTTCATATCAGATGATAGAATGCTCCAAAATTATGTTGTGCACTTAGAAGAGAGACCAATGCACGTAGTAGAGAAGAGAAAGTTACTGATCTGAAGGTTACATCATCCTACGCACGTGGAATAAGATGTTATGCACGTAGACGAGATTGTGATGCAAACTGAATAGGGCTCATGCGACAAGTCTTAGTCACGTTTTACATCGGTGGAATGTGCTTAGAAGAGTAAAGGTGACATCTTTGAAGACATTATGCTACACAAATAGTATGAGATACTAAGAGCATATACGGGGCTCCAAAATACTACACAGAAGCTGTCATCTTTTTCCATTCTGTTTACGACATATCGTCAACATAGGAGTCGCCATCTAATGACAATGATGAACCTCCGGTTCCCTTGTGAATGAAGTCAACTTGTCATGAACTTGCTTGCTTCAACTACAATGACTATTTCTTTTTTCCCAAACAAGGAGACTCCAGACCTGTCGAAATGGCAATTCTCTGAAGTACCGTGCTTAGGGATGGCAATGGGTAGGTATACAAATACCCTTACCTGTACCCGTAGTTTATGTTATGTACTCATATCCTACCCGTACTCGTGCGGGTGATAAAAATTATTACCCGTACCCTACCCACAGGGTATCTGTTTACCCGTAAGGTACCCATTTACCCGTGGTTTAAATTTAATTAATTAACTTAATAAATAATATATCATCAATTTAGAACAATAGATTAGAAAAATACTCGAGATAATATAAAATATTATATTCACACAGCATAATATAAAATTTATAATTTATAACTAAATGTAGTTAATGAAATAGTAATGTGATAAGTTATCACTTGAAATTTCTAAATTGCATTTTTACGGACTTGTCTGAAACTTGTTTAGCTTTTGTCTAAACTCTGTTTATATTTCATACTTTTTAAAAACTTTTTTTAAAACTTCTTTATAACTTATTTATAATTTATTGATATGTTATTTATAGGTTATTTATATGTTATCTATATATTGTATGTATGTTCTTTATATGTATATATGATGTTTATATGTATTATATATATTTATATGTTGTATATATGGTATGTAAAAGTTACAAACATAACATAAACAAGTTATAGAATTAATACTTGTATGTTCTGCATATCTGTAAAAGATATAAAAGTTACAAACATAGAATAAACAAGTCATAAACATAGTATATACAAGTTACAAATATAATATAAACAAGTTATAACACTAATACTTGTATGTTCTGCATCTTTGTAAAATATATACAAGTTAGAAATATAACAAAAACAAGTCATAAACATAACACAAACATAGTATATACAAGTTACAAACATAATATAAATAAGTTATAACACTAATATTTGTATGTTCTGCATCTTTGTAAAAGATATACAAGTTAGAAACATAACATAAACAAATCATAAACATAAC
>CAODLS010321795.1:0-17295 GCA_948243855.1 Flueggea neowawraea
AACAACACACGAATGACCAACACAAACCGAATTCAAAGATAATAAGAAAACACAAGAAATTTTAGAATTAAAGGAATGAAAATATGCAAAGATAAAACCTGATCTAGAGATAAATCTCTGATACCAAATGATACGGGAACCTCCACGAATAAGCTTGAGAACCCCTTAAGTATTCAGACCCCCAACACATTAACATAAAAACCCCCAACAACAATTCGGTTTCAACCCCTAAGGATGGTTAGAAATCAGATTGCTTAGGTGAATGATTAAGGAATTAGAATAAAGAAAACTCATTTTAGAATTCCAATTTCGAAACACTCCACAAGAAGGTGATCAAGCTCCTTGAATGTTCCTTAAAGACATGTATTCTACGTAAGAACATAAAGACAAAAGTAATCTTGGCTTTTAGGGTTTAATTTCATCAAAAAGTCTCTTCAATATTTCGGCTATGAATGGTTTAAATATTCTTACAATAGTTGCCCTTGATAGACTAAAACTCCTAACTATATGTTACTTGCCATAAAAATTAAATACATAAAAAATAAGAAAGTAATTTATGACAATGGAGAAATTCGGCCAGCCCTTAAATCACACCTAATTAAGTCCATCAGTAACTTGGATTTGAATTAAATTGTAGTTGACTTGAGCCGCCTTAGTCCCAAGACCGTGGCCTTGCAAGCCATCTCCAAACAAGTTAACCAAGCCTTGTAGATAATGGATCAAGGCTTGCTGAAACTTCTTTGATCCAAACCTTGTTATGGATCCTGGAGGCATGCTAATTGGACTAGAAACACGCTGGTCTGGCACTTGATCATTGTCTTCCAGCTTTGGTCAAAAATCTTCTTTGACATACCCATGTTGAAAGTGATCCCCGTCCGAAAGCTCTTGGAAATGACCATGTTGAATCTGATCAGCAGGTGACTTCATAACAGATTTTGTCTCACCTGAGATAAAAGTCTCAACTAAGAGAAGAAGAAGCTTGATGCATTGTCTCGACTGAGACATTTGTCTCAACCGAGAGGAACTGAGCAACAATTAAAAGGACGGTTTTCACTTGGAGAAACTGAAGAGGGACTCAATTGTAACTTACCTAAGATGCATTGAAACACATTCATGGGGCAATTTAAGAGGGCACCTTAGAAGAATGCTATAAAAACCCCTCTTTGGGAAGAAGATCATCATCTTACCACACAAAACAATTCACTACACATTTTGTTCCATTCTCCATTCACTTTGGAAGAAGGTCAAGAGAGAAGTCTTGGAGTCAAGATCGAAGAGAAGGATTCAAGCGACGACAAAGAGTTTTTATTCTTCCTCTCTAGAACTCATTCATTGTGATGGAATTGTTTATCATTATTGTTTCATTTGCTTTTGTCATTATGGATAGCTACGTCTTTTGTACGAATTAACTCTTGAAGCATTTCTTCTATGTTAATCTTTTGGGTTTAATACTAAGTTTTGTGATGTTTATTGAATTACTTGTTCTAATTACAATTGAGAAATTGAATTAGATTACCTGTGTTATGTGAGCAATGAGAGTTGACGCATAATAGACCTATAAACATCGGTTTAGTTAAGAATCATTGAGAGATCGTGAGGATTAACTATTTGCTTGAATGATTGTTTAATGCATCAGTTGGCATAACTTGATATGGAATTGGTAATTGAGAGATTATAATTTCACTCTTGTTAACTAATTCGGTAGTTAATTATTGCTTGAGAGAGGATAACTAAAATTATTGGACATCTAGAGCCTTAACATCATTAAATCCATTAGAAAGACTAAGAAGGAATTTGGATAGTGTTAATTCTTAGTTTGTGATATTGATTGTTTGCTAAGCATTATTTGAATTTTAGTTTATGCTTGTTGTTTTCTTATTTTATTAATCATTCAACTTTATTCTATCAAACAAATTCAAGCTAAATTACTTAGTGGATAAATTCATAGTCCTCATGAGAACGATATTTTTACTATTTGAACAACCGTGCACTTGCAGCTCAATATAAGCAAAAAACTGAACATCACATCTAAAGAGATGTAACCACAAGGATGATTATAAGCAAAATAAGACTGATCAATAGCGAGAAATAAGCAAGATAAACTGAATATCACATCTAGGGTTGAAACATTTCAACAAACAGGTGTTTTACTAGAACTTATGCTAGCACCTGAGAAAAGAGAGGGAGAAAGAGAGAAATTATAGTCCTATGACAGAGAAAAAGATATGTGGTAAATTGTACCTCAAATTAGACCGCAGAAAATTGCAAAACATGGAAGAACACCACTGGGAAATAGAAATGGAGAAGCAGGTGTGTAATGAGCCTGTAGGGGTTCCGACGGAAGAAGGGACTTGAGCCTCTGCTTGTCCTTAGCTACCTCAGCCCTTGCACCCACCGTTACTTGATGGGAGGTGTTAAGGATATAGAAATGTTCCTATATGTAGAATTGGAATTTTATTGCATCTCTCGTACACACGTGCGAACACACAAACCCCTTACACACGTATATCGAAAGGTTAATCAATACAATCTGCAGTTCATAATTTTCTCTCCTCTTTCTCTTGCTGCCGACGCTCTTGTCTCTCCAGGTTTCAACTTCCTCTCTTCTCCCTCAAGTTCTCGTTTCTACATATATGGGTTGTAATCAGCCAAAAATAATTTTGATAAATTAGGGTAAGAGTATGAGGAAGGTCGTAGATCAAATTATTCCCAAGACAAAACACAGATAATGCATGTGGTATATCATGAAGAAGTTAAGTGTGGTGGCAAAATGATTTTACAAACTTGAAGAAAAATCTAAAGAAAATTGTGTACGACTTGGTGAATGCAGGTTTTCTTAGGCAAGGTGATATGAGTTGATGGATCATGCATGCATCATCCAGACCATATCCTATGTAGGTTACCGCTACATGTGTAGACATGGTTTTTTGAATTGTTGAGTGGAAACCCTCTGCCCACACCACACAGCTTCTGATGTCTAATATCGCTTTATTTTAAAAAAAACATTTAAATTGAGTTGCAATTTTGTGAATGGAATATAATTCATATTTCTTTAAATAAATGAAGAAGCCATGAATTATTAATTTGTTTTCTCTTCAAATATAGAAATGAAAGGAAAAGGTCAACGCTAACCCTAAAAGATTGTTTTATAGGGATGCCTACACATCGATCGGCTGTGGAATGTTGGCAAAATTACAATAGCAAATGGACATAAGGGGACCTAAATGACACTATATATAATGAGTCATCCATATGTACTTGGACCTTTCTAGCAAATTCACACTCACTTTTATTATATGCACACGCCCACCATTTTCCTCACTCGCAACTCACTGCAGACTGACTTCTATTTAATCTGCACTCTATAAATTAAGCCTACCACCACAGCTATACGTGTCCTGGACCTTCTACCTACTCCAACATGTCCTGCATATAAATACATGCAGTACCACTATGTGCCTCTTTTTTTTGTGTGTGTGTGTGTATGTTTTTTTTTTTTCAAATTCTTCGGAGCAAATTTAGCAAAATGTAAAATATTCCCGTATGCATGCTTTGCAATGACAATGCTCTATAAACCGAATTATACATAAGACTTTGTTACAGCACTAGTAGTTTTTTAATTATGACTTAAAGAATCAAATCAACATGCATGTGTTAATGAAGAATTTATAGATTTGGTTTATTGAATCTTCTCAAAACATAGTTATAGATGCAATATTGGTTTTAAAAGCTAAGTTAAAATATAAGCTAGTGTTTGTATGAATGCGAGTACCACTAAAAGTTTTTCACACAGCTCCTCCAACATTGTCACAAATTTCCTAAAACAACAAGAGCAAAGGCAAATTCCTATTTAGGGGGTGTTAGTTAGTCCCCTCATACCTACCAAAGAATCGAAATGTGACAATCTAGGGGTGTCTGTATTTTGAGTGTTGTCTTGTGGAGATGGGTTCATCCTCTCTTCTGCAATTCTTCCCAAATTGTCTCCACATGCCAATCATACCTTCATCATTCTCTGCACTTCCGAACAATTTCTCAGACCACACACTATATAATATCACTTTAATCTCCACCATATTTTATATCATTTGTCTACCCTAATCAAAAAATTAATATGCCATATATTTATATAGGCGAAATAAACTGCACTATAGTTCTAGATTCGGATCGAAATCCACATACAGCCAGAAAAGATATCCATCACTGATATCCTTTGCCTTGGTTATTTACATTGGAGACAAAGAACTTCAGCCTCAAACCTTATAATTAAGAACAGCCTATGACTATAGTTGAGACCCACAAAGTAGTCTAAATAGGACAAACTAATTTATAATTGGTTTTAAAAATTAATCACCAATAGGAATCAAACAAGTCTGTCAATTTGAACCAAATTCAATCCTAAAATACACTAACTAATGGTACAATCACAGCTATGATCAGACTAGTTGATCATCAGCAATATCCATCGTGAAATTAATCATCACCCAGCTAGCAATACTAATATAGAATTTATATACTAAATCAACAACATAGATTAATAATTAAGTATGAGATACGAGTGTAGAAATAGGTATTGGTTACTTGAATGGATTGTTGTTGTAGTCTCTATTATTGGGTTCAGGCATTAGGTTCCACTTCCATAGTCTGTCTGAGAAAGCAGTCGGTGGCGAGCTCGTAACCGGTAACATGTTGAGATGCTGCTGTACTGCAGGTGTCACAGTCGAGAATTGTGGGTTTTGCTGTTGATGACCATAGAAATGTTGTTGATGCTGGCTAATGCAAGCTTGCTGGAAGTTTATCAGTCTTTGGAGATCATCGACCAGGACCGAATTTGACGATCCAGCGAAGTAATTGGTGCAGTTGGGGACTAATGGATTGTTGACAACAACTTGCTTGGATTGGTTCAGAAAAATTTCATCTTCCATGGGAATTTGAGGAGGAGGGACTGGATGGTATGCGTTGTTCGTACCTTGGGAAAGAGCCAAAGCCATCGTGACATCGGAGCAACTACTGCTTCCATCTGTGGTGGTCTCGTCCATCTTTTCGAGCTCCATTTGTCCGAAGGTGTTGCTTGGTTGGATTAGTCTTTCCATGGGGGGTTGCTGAGGTTGTTTCTTGTTGTCTGGTTGAGTGTTGATTATTCTTGACGAGGAGGCTCTTGATGGAAGTGAACGAGGGAGAGATGGATGATCTTCCACTCCAGCTCTCTTGTAGACCCGACAAAGCGATATCTCAGCCTGAAACAAGATTCAAAGTTTACTTGATTCGGATAGTACTTAAAAAAAATATGCAAAACTGAAATAATGGTATAATAATCCAAGAAATTAATATATTAGAAAAATAATAGAGCTTCATAAATTGCAGCGGTGAAGAACACAAGTAGCATTTAAAGTATATGCATGTCGCCTTTAATATTTTTTCTCAAAAAGAAAAAGAAAAAAGGAACTGCACAAGTGGGAGAGGAAGAAGAAGATAAAGAGAGTGAACATATTTAACACACAACTGTATTGATTATTCTTCATAGTATTACAAAATTATTTCATGTCATTGCACCTTGCAACTGTTTTTTTTTTTATCAGCACCTTGCAACTGTTGTGTGCTAATATTGAAAGAAACATTTGAACAAAAATCGATAAAATTCTGGTTGAGAATTAGGGTTTGCGTAGAAAGGAAGAAGAAGAGGAATTACAATATTTTATGAGTTGGGATTCGGTTAAGTAATTACAATTACAATAATATATGTATAATTAAGGTGTTCTTTAGGGACCAAAACTGTTCTTGAAGCTTATGATATCGTTTCAGAAAAGAGTTGGTTAATTAAATAAAACTACACCTTCTGGTATCGTTCAGTTTCGTGTTGGGGCAAGCGATACTCGTTCATGATCCAACTGGTTCGGATGCCTTTAGGAGCCTTGCCGGAGTAGAAAACTAGGGCTTTCTTCAACCCAATTGACCTTGAATTCTCACCTCGGATCATCCGGTCAGCTCCGGTCGCCTTCCAATACCCAGAAGTCGTCACTCTATTGGGACGATCTCCGTTTCGGTATTTCCGGTCTCTCGGCACATAGAAGAACCATTCTTTTTCCCCGATTGCCGCCAAGGCTTCTCATCAAACAAGACAATTCTTGATTATCAATTCACACCATTCTTGAAAATATATATGTAAGACGTTCAAATTGCTTTGCTAAGAATATGTAAAGCTATACAGCTATTAGAAGACAATGGAGAAAAAAAAAAGTGAAAGAGAAGGGATGTATAAATATATATAGAGAGATACAAAGGGAAAGAAGACATGATTAATATAACTATAACAACTAACCAGGAAGTTCCCAAGGGTCATAGCGATAAAGATCCAAGAAAATAATGAGTTCAACATTGAAACGTTTGCCCTCGACCTTACGGCGAAGGTAGAACTCAACAAGTTCTTCCTCGGTGGGGTGGAATCTAAAGCCAGGCATCTCCATGTCATGTTCGTGATCATCCTCTTTGCTGTCGTTGTTGTTATTGTTATTGCTGTTATCATGGGTTATTAGGCTCATGGTGGCTGCAATTGCCATAAGAAGAAGAAGAAGAAGAAGAAGAAGAAGAAAACCGTATCTGTGTAAGTGGTCTATCTTTATACTTATGAGAGAATTGTACGAATTGAGTGGTGCAAGTGGTCTACATGCTAGCCAGGATAAGACATAATAGTTTACTTTTATTTTCTCACAACTTATACATATAAATTTATATATATACAAACCCAAAAAAATAAATAAGTAGTTACTATCCCTCTCTCTCTTTCTCTCTGAAAATGAAAATGAAAGAAGAAGAGTAACAGGAGGAAGAAGAGAGAAGAAAGAAAGAGGAGAAAGATCTACTACATGGGAATGGAGGGACCTACATGTAAAGGAGTATTGGCTTACGGTTTTTAAGAAGAGAAAAAGACATGTCAAAAGGAAGACAGGGTGTCCATAGCCCCCAATATATATTGGCGGTGGATGAATTTGGACCTTTCTTTCTATCATCATTTCTTTTTATTTTATTATTTTTGTTTTGTTTTGTTTTATTTAGTTAGCTCTGGATTGAAAATAAGCCTAGCATTTCAGTATTTTATTCACTAAATACATGTTTGTATTTGAAAACACTCATTTGTAAATAATCCCAAAATGCATAAATAATAGAAAATTTAGTTTGTTAGACTAGTAACTAAACAAAGTATGACAATGAGTTCAAACATAAAATGGGATGATAAATTTCACTTCTAATTGCTTAATATCCACAAAAATTAACCATTCAAGTAATAAGCAAATTTGTTACGATAATATATTAGTTAAATAAATTTATTATTTATGAACAAGCGATAAACAATATTCTCATGAATGATTATTTATGTTGATTTTTAAATATATCAATTTTTACCGGTAAATTATTAGTTTAGTGGTTAGCATGTTAGTTCTGAATGAGTTACCGGTCAAGAGTTCAAACTCAAAACATATATATGCCAATTTTCAATTTAATTCATTAGTAAATATGCTTAACTCAATTCGTGAGAGATAACTCAGCTGCTAAGTAAATAATGACTTGAATGTTAGATTTTGAGTTCAAATCTCATATATATGCCAATTTTCAATTTAATTCATTTGTTTTTATCTTGACAAACAATATTAACTATTCTAATTTATATAGGCTGGTCTAGCATATAAGTGAGTGGCCATTTTTCTAAGAAGTTAGTTTGCTGATATAATTTTTTTATTATATCACTCGTTAATCAGCTTTATTAATTTTTGATTAATTTGAATTTGAATTTAAGTTTTTTTTTTTAAAAAAGAAAAGGTATCTCTTTTCTACTGAATTTTAGAATTAAAATTTGAATTTGGAAATGAATTGAGTTCGTGTCATTTTAGTAAAATTCTATATAAAATTAAAAAAAAATTGAGAAAGAAAAGAGTAGGAAATGGTAGGGGAGGCAGAGGTGTGGGGGCATGAAGGGAGCAAAGAAACATAGCGTGGGGGATGGTATAGAAGCAAATTGAGTTGTGAATGGGGTGGATATATGATTCGAGTCAATACTCAAGAGATACCCGTGACCACTTTCTTGTTTTTCTCTATTTTTGGTTTTGTTTTTTTCTTTCCCTTCTTATGTTATATATCTTCTTCACAATTTACTTTAGATTATTATAATTTTGACTTATGAGCTTTACATGGATATATCACAATCTTCTCCGGGGCTATAGCTTTTTGCATTTATAGGATTTCCCAACTTTTTGAAGTAAGTTACATTACAACACACACACACACACACATATATATATGATGTTACCACTCTCTTCCTCTCTCAAAAGATATTCATCGATTTTCATTCAGTGAGGAATTTTTTTGTCCAATTACATATATATATATATAGATAAATGCATGTAAATTTTTTTTTTGTTAAAAAGCCAAAACCTGTCTTATTATATAGAGATGAAAACATCAAAATTGGTCCTCATCAGGAATCCAAAGAAACACCAATTCTATTTAAACACACCACATATGCAATTAACTTGCTCTTTCTCCTCCTTTCTCAAATTCTCCATGTGATTGTGTGAGGTCATTAATCCGCTGGTGAAATCTTTCCAACTATGTGTATACCATCTTCACTTGTAACTGATTTTCATCCTCCTTTCTTGATTTCTCATTGCCACTACTGTGTAGATTAGATGAATAATATCACTTCTAATTGATCGATAAAATTAAAAAAAAAAAAGTATTCAAAACACCATTGATTAGTTTTGATCATTTCTAAGAGCAAATAGAACTTCTTTTTAATATTTGATTAATTTGAATTCAAATTAGATAAAATGTTTGGGCAAAAACTCTCTAGGGAGTATTTTATATAAATAAGTCTAAATTTATCAATTTGTGTGCAATTATTTATATAAATAAATGATTGGAGTATTTTATAACATAATGTAATACTTCTGAATATAGAAGGGACATTTATTAGTCTTTTTATTTTATTTTTTTGTCAATTTATAGAAAAATGACGACGAAAGTACTAAATTCCAGAATGATCACTTGACTCTGCTTGCAAAATGGGAGGCTGCATGTATACTTTTTTCAAGATTCAGAATTTTAAAATTAGATAAGAAGATAGAGGATTATCAATGACGACGACATCAATCATCTTCTCTCATGCTCTCATCATGTATTAATAATAATATTAATTACGAAATTATAATTTTCATTTTCAAAGGAATATGAAAGAGAAGTGAATTAATTATAGTACTCGTGAAAATACTGGAACATTGCAGATATTAAAGTCAGTGTGAGATACAGTGTGAAATTGTTTCTACTTCCAACTAAAATCCATGGATAATAAGATTTGGTTACCAAATTTAGTGATTTAATTGGTCATCAAATTACAATTAGGTAATATACTTTAACAAGAATGATGAAAGTTAGGCATATTATTTTCACCCACTTCGATTTTATAATCATCGTCAGTCAAATATACTTTGACTTAAATACAATGTCTTGATCAAATGGGATTCTTAAAAAATCACTTGAACCTACAGGAATATATATTGGACTGTTAATTTCAAATGTGCCCCCACAACCATAGACCGACCATTTCACCTCCTTCTCACTCGGATTCGAGAGGATCTTTTGTATGATTTATTGTGTGAAAGTTGTATCTCTTACGTTTCAATTTCTATTTTTCTCATTTTCAAAAGATCCCAACAATTAATTGATTAAAATTAAAGTGTTAACAATTTCTCTTGTTCTAATATTTTTTTAGTAAGTTATTTTATTTGTTCTCATTGAAAATCGATCTCTAATGTTAGAGTTGGCTTTTTTCTTACGTCATTTTTATTTGTTTGCATCCACAATTGAATCCAGAATCCCTTAAAACTGGAGTTGACTCCAATTATAATGCACTACAAACCCATTGATGATTTTATCCTGATATTATACATGTTTTTTTCTCTTTAATTTGAATTAACAAATAAAATCTGATTAGAATCAACATATATTAACCATTACATCAGTAGTCCTTTTGGTTTAATAGTCTTTAATTTGCATTAAAGTCATTCAAAATCATTGACCTCGTTTGTAAGCATTATCTTTTAAAAAAAAAAAAATTGTTTGTCACTTTGTGTTTTGTTGCATGAACCGTTGACATGAAATATATCAACTACAAAGAAGGTACATTTTGTGTGAGAAAATGGTGTCCATGATGGACGGAAACGCGTTAGCCAAAATGTATTCATTCATGACTAAAATTTGTTTGTAGTTGGAATTTTGCAACAAAAAAAATGTGAAGCACAGCGACAATATATAAAGAGAATTCAGAATCATGGGATGGCAAGAAAATTATGAAGCTCATAATTATAATGCTCCAAAATCAAATTATATCATATCATTCATTATCCTGATCTTTTTGAGATTTTTTTTTGAATTTATGTATTGTTTAATCAGAACACCATGGGAGGCGGAGAAAAATCTCTTTCTCCTACACAGTGCTAACAGCTCACTCTCTTTCTAAGAGACGTGTTGCTATGTATATACTCTAAGTTTCTCTATTAGTCTTTCAGGATTTGATCTAACTCTTCTATTTATAAAGTTAGGGATGCGACTCCCAAACTGATAAGAAGACTTGAGTTAGGCATATTACTGATTGAGCTGTGTTCTAACTAAAGCAGACTTGACCCGCAATCTGTCATAAACAGATATATTTTTTTTTTGGTAAATCAAGCCAATTATATTGCAAACCAATCAAAACCAGCGAATTACAACCAATGTACAAACTGTATCCAAAAACATTGGCAACAGTCCCATGAATAAGAAACAAAGAAGCAAACCCTACAAAAACTCAAAATACAGCAAAGGAAATTCAAATCAAAACAGACCTATCCAACATGGTACAACTGCCCTCAATTCGTAATGTAATACTATTGATTACTCGTTGTATCAATAAAGAGTCAGAGAATGGTTTACGCTGAAAGATAGCTTCATTTCGAGTGATCCACACCCAATAGACCATGGCCGATATCAACACTCTTCTCAATCTGCTTGCTTTGGATTTTCCGGTTGTTTTCCTTAAAAACCAGCTAATCTCACGCCTCCACATAAGGCCGCCCGACTGATCTGCAAACTTTCAATAGAGTATCATTTATCTGTTACTCTCTTCTATTAACGATTATAATGTAGTCTGATAATTTGGAAAAATTGGTAACATGACATAATTCACCAATAACTTAAATATGTTCTATTGGCGATGCACTTTCCCATCCTTCGTTTATCATCTGGACTATTTGATTAGAAATTACAAAACAAAAAATTATGATATTTTTATGCTATACTCCCAACATACTAAAATGCACATTGTAAAGATTTTTAATTCATCAATATAGTCTATTGAAGACCATCATTGAATGACTACAATCGAATGAAAGATGATCAAGAAGAAGCAAATTAATTTCCACTATTCCATTTAACTCTTCTGTAAATATAGTTCATTACTTCGGTGTTCTTCTTTTAAAAGCATGTCCAATCAATCATTGCTCACAAAAATGGCCAAACAAAAGCTACGACTTCTTAGTTGTGGAATTGTATGCTCAGTTTTTTGTTAATTGGACAATAATAATAATAATAGCAGAAAGCATATTACGACAAAATAATAGAATATATAGTAAAAAATTTATGTTAAATATACTGAATATATACATAAAACAGACATAATAACACGATTGGCTTACACCTAAAGCCACATTTATTGTGCTAATAAAATTAGTTTGACCGAAAACAAAGAAGGTAGACATGAATGCAAGTGGACATGGATCTATTATTTTAATTAGCGCAATACTCGTGCTACGTACGGTAAATTATAATATTTTTATTTAAATTAATAAATAATATATTTTTTGTTTCAAAAATATTTTTAAAATTATTACTTCAATGAGAAAAATCAAAATATTAGCAAAACAAGAGAGAAATTATAATTATTAAATATTTAAAATTATTATGAAATTTTATAATTTTATTCATAATTCTTTCATGAATTAAATATTTTTTTTTTCTAGAAAAGTATATAGATTCATTAAAATAAAATATTTTAATTTATATATTATAATATTAATCAAGTGAATGCATATGCATGTATTGAATTAAACCAACATAACTAATATCATCACAATTTAATTGAAAGTATCAAATCACCATTAATTTTTATATATGATTCTCTATTTTTAAAAAGCCTAATACATTGACATTTCGCTAGTTCATTCTAAATTATATGCTAACTACAAATTTATATATCAAATTTACGAACTAAATTTTTCATCATAGCATTAAATTTATATAACTATATTTATATGTGAAATAATATATATTGATTTCAATGTATATATTGATGCATGCACTAATTTATTTTTGTTATGTAATTCTTGATTTTAGAATTTTTTATATTATATTACAAAAAGGAAAACAGAGAAGATATTTAGAAAAATTGTCTCATGATAATCAGTTTAAACGTCATTTGTCAAAACCTTGGAAAAATTCTGAAACTTTATATATGTATATATATTTTTTTGAAATAGTCATTTTCTTTAAAGATATTAAGAAATAACACATCTCATGCTACTTGTCAATCAACTAAGAAATCACTTGTTATAAATTTGGGAAAATTTTCTAACTATTATATATATATTGATTTATGGAATTATGCATGAGAAGTTGTCTCGTCGTCTGCTAAAAAATATCTTAAAAAGACGGAATGAAAAGGGTCTCTATTTCCAGTCTCTCCTATTTTGGATGAATATAGATAAGTTTTGGCAAGGATCTTTTCATGGCTTTGCATAAGCTGGTGGGTTCCACAGGGGCATGATCCATTTATTTTCGGGTTAGTTGAAAAGCATCAATCCAACAATAGCCACAAGGTTCCCGTGGCCTGGACCAAATTGGCGGTTGTCAACCCTTTCTATTGTCTTCTTTTGCCATCTACATTTTGTTTTGAAAGCCAAAAATTGGGAAATAATAATTGTGGTATTCATGTGACTATACATAGTAATCAAAGAGGTACAAACGTTGCAAGTTGATGTCTGATTTTGTGATAGAAGTGAAAAATACTCTTGAAATTGATCAGCAAATCCAAAATAGAGAGTTTGCAGTTGTAATTTATTGTGCATGGATATGTATGGACGACCCAAACCAAGATTGGTTTTTTGCGCTGATCACCGACCAGTTAGACCGTGTCAGGAACCGTCCAACCAATCTAGTGATGTGAGTACACTCGTTGATTTGTCCATGTGTGTTAACCTTTGCATGCAAGTTCCAAAACTGAAACAAACCTCCATTGTCCTAAATTGAAAGCATCCCACTAAAAAACAAACATCAACTTTTTCCCAACCTGAAGTGGATCGAACATGCGCAATGTTTGTGTACAATTTAAATCCTATCGCATAAATCATTTCAGAATCACAAAATATCTTCCTTGTTACTTAATTTGGCGTTACCATACATGTTTTCCTTTCAACATTTAATTTTGTTTTGTTTTAGTCAATGCAATGCCTTGACAGCTCTTTCAATGGCGTTAAGTCTTACCAAACAGCATATTGCTTTGAGAGTAAGAGTTTTAATCTAGTAAAGATAGGAATCATATAGTTTTATTTTCAGTATCAACCTATTTATAACTGTTGTTGCCTCAAAGAATGAACAACAATAATAGTTGAGAACAACAATAATAGTTGAGCTTGAAGAACTCAAACTCCTTGGAAAACGTGAACGTCACATTGTAACCTACAAACACGAAATACGATGAGGTTGGGTTGCTCGCCGAGGGAATATCCGACGCTCAAGTCAGTAGAAAATTCTGCAGAGTATAAATGTATTCAGCTAATAGAACATACCTCGTCGAGTGGATCCTTATGTCTATTTATGAGATGATAATCAGTGAGTGGAGAAGGTAACGTTTTGTAACGCTCCACATTGATGGCGATGTGTAACGTCTCCGTTTCTTATTGAGTATTTGATGAATATTTTTTTACTCCTCATCAATAACTAAACCCATTTAGGTAAACTTAGACGCTCTTAAAAATGTGTTGTGTAGTTTGATCACTTCGTATCGAAAATTCACTTTTATAAAGACATATCTTCACATATAATTTAAAAGTGAATTTTATATAAAACTTATAATTATTTTTCTCAGAATTAAGTGCAATATATAAGATTTTTTTCTCCTCAAAATTTCTCTAATCAAATTAGATGTGGTCTATCATCACTGACGTAGCCTCGTAGTTCCATATACCTTTTTGCTGTGAATCATATCTCTCGACGATCGTACAATAGACCCACCCACTGATGTATTGTCTGCTTTGGACTTGTCCACTGTGGACTTGGGTTTTCACAGTTTTATCTTTGAAAAGACACCTTAGTAGTCTGAGGCAAGATGTTTGTAATAGACCATTGGTCTTGACTCCTAGGCAATATACGAGCATAACATTACAATAGCATTAGAGTCAACGTTAAGGGGCTTGAAAATACCTCAACGATTTTTTTGCTCGAGTTTCCACAGATGGTGTTACCTTTCATAGATACTATATGTATATTGTATATTTGGGATATATTTATATTATATTTTTGGTATATTTCATGTGTTTGTAGTATTATATTAAATATTTATATATTATATATACTACTTTTTACTTCTAAACTCAATTGATTTCTAACATATTACATTGATATATAGTATCAAGTTTGCTAATATTGGTTCATATATTGTCAGGCCCCAAGTGAATTTAGTTATGACTCCGTACTGTCTGTCATTCAGTTATGTTAATTGTTTAAAGTACAATTGACACAAAGAGAACTTAGATATAGTATAGAAATGAAATACTAAATTTATGTCTTAAATTCGGTGTTCACTGTGATGTCTATGAGATTTGGATTTTTGGTCTATAGAACATAAGAGTGACTCTACCATGAATGAATTTAATTAAGCATGGCCATTGATTCAAAAATACTAAACGATAAGATAAACTTATAGCCAGAAAATCATCATAGTTCCTATTTACAATCCTGTTTAATACGTTAATTCAACAAATTACGAATGTTGCTATTCAAGCATGATTGGCATTTAATGCTAGGCGCATAAATAACGACACCGACATTCAACTAAATTGGTTTTTTTAGTTCTCTTTCAAATATATATTTGTAGTTTGGTCCCTTAACTATAAAATTAATTCAAAGTTAATCAGTAATTCCTATGGACTTGTCTAAAAGGACATAGAATATAGGAAAATGTAGGAGGAAATTACTCTGTGTGTCTATTTTTATCATCATTATAATTTTTATTGTGTCTATAGGTGTATTAAAATTTGTCAAATGCATAAAGTGGGATTATAATGTCTGAAATGCTGAAATATACGAGGAGCTCACGGTCTCTCGACTCTCTTTTTCAGATCTCACGTTTCTCTCTCTGTTGTCTCTGGCCTCACTCCTATCTGTCTCTCATCCTGTTCCTCTCTCATCTCACTCCTCCTTCTCGCTAGATCTGTCCTCCCAAGCAGGTATGGGTTTGCTGTCACTATGTAAGTCCTGGACCCTACAATACTCCCATCCTTGGCGAGGAAGGTGCTGGACTTCTTTCCCGCAACGTCATCGCCGCCACCACCAACCAGGATTGAACGCTTTCAGAGCCTGGAGTGGATTGAGTTGACTCGGGTTTAGTCGTGGTGGAGGATTTCTTAGTGGGTTGGAGCCTTGGCTTTGTCTTGACTTAGCTGTGAGCATGGTTTGTGCTTGTGGACCACTTGCAGTGATGCTCTTGTCTTGCTCTCTAATTCTGTTCAAAGCGTTTAATCAAATGTTAATTACAGACACGATTTTTGTTACTTTTAGGTGACTTAATTAATTTCAGTCACTTTGGTTGAAAAAAATTCTTATTCCTTTTTTTTTTCTTCTTCAAAAGTTTCAAGTCACTCTTTTTTGTTTTTTGTATTGTTCAAAGAGGAATTAAACCTTCTATATATTGGAAAATTTTAGCTCTAAATTACTTAAATATAATTTGAAAGAGCTCTTCAGTGGATTTAAATTTAGAAAAACAAATTAAACATGCAAAGAAATTTAAAAATAATAATATCTACGTAAAAAGAAAAACAAATTGTCTCTTAGCATGGTGATTAAGAGGAGAAAAGGTTAGTATTTGGCTAAAACAAATTGTCTACTTTTGTTCTCGTTTCGTACTCATTTTTGTACTTTTTTTGTAAGTATTCGCATGTGATGTACTCGTTTGTACTCAATTCGTTCTTGTTTGTTCTCGTTTTGTTCTTATTTTTGTATCTAGAATAATGAAAATGATTTGTTCTCGTTTTGCACTCATTTTGTCGTGCGGCCAAACTTTCTGGAGTGTGGTCAACACATAGTCACACTTCTGATATCGGTCAAAGGTGGTCAAAATATCAAATTTCAGTATTTTTGAAATTGCAATAAAAGAGTGGACATTTCTGTAGACATTTTGAATGTCTTTGCATTTTAGAAATTTAAATTGTTTTTTTGAATTTTTCTGTAATTGTCCCAAAATGTAGCATATTTTATATATTTTTATAATCAAATTTCATATGATTTATTTGTACTTTTACTATTTATCTCCTATCTACTTACCTTCAAAATTTTCTCTTTTAAACAAGCTAATACGCCATATTGTTAAAACTGCTGACCTGTCAACAATTTGAAGTAATGAGTTAGCCAAATTATTAGTTGATTTGTCTAAACCAAGTCCAATAAACCTAATACCAAAACTCAAGTATTAAAACTTGATAAAGATCTAACAAACAAAACCTAGTCAACCAGATACAAAGAACTTGTACAACATGTAACCACTCCACCCTCAAGCAGTTATAAATCTAATAATAATCCCCATTTAAATTCACTTAAACTCTGAACTTGCACTTGAAATCGATACTTCGACATGGAAAGCGGTTCCAATCCCATCTATTCACTTGCTTGTATAGGACAGCAAGAACTTGACCCAAATTAAGCCGAGGAGCTCAGCGAGCTTAGAGCTAAGGATTCATATTATATCATATATACTATAGTATTTCGGACAAAAAGAAAAATCAAAAGAGACTCTCTAAGATTTCTCTATTTATTTTTTGAATTTTGTGGTAATTTATAATTTCTAAATAATTTTTAGTGAACACATTGAATGTGCTTTTATTATGTATAAATTTATTAATTAATTAAGGTGAGTTAAGTTCATTTAATAATCTATTATTAAAACTTAGTTTAAATATTAATGAGAGAACTTCAAGAGACATATAATTAGTTTTAATTTTA
>CAODLS010321836.1:0-10629 GCA_948243855.1 Flueggea neowawraea
TGTCAACCCACCAAAATAAAATTAATCTGCTCGAGAATACTAAAAATGAAGTAAGGCGGTGAGCAGGGTTGATCCATAGAGAACGGTTAGAAATAGTTTAATTGGAAAAACAGAAAAATAAAATAAAATCAACAGAAATAAGCAGCAAGGTTAAAAAATCGCAAAAAGAAACAAACAGCAAGAACATAAATAAGCAGAAATTCAATTATGATAAAACCCAACTAAGACACTTCTCCGTTCAATCCATTCAGTTGATCACAGACACAAAAGATGAATATTAAGCATTCAAGTAGACAGAGTTAAAGCTAACGGTGACGCACTCAATTAACCAATCCCTTCTTACCTATTCAATAACTCCGGGACTCCCTGCAGACTATTTTCCTAACCACTAGACAATCTCCAGGACGTCCTGGCAAGGTTTAATCTATGGCAGCAGTAAGAACGAAAGACATCTCTATCCTAACCAGTGAAGCCGAAAACGTCGTGATTCATTTAAACTAGATTATTCAATTCCATAACAATGAACAATGTCCAAACCACATAAATTCACGTTATTTGTTACCTAGATTAGGATTAATGTGACACACTATCAATCCTAAATAACAATATATTAATTCAATCAATCAACCAACGAGCACTTATCAATCAATCAATCGAAATAATAATAAAAGAACTTAAGAGCAGAAACTGAATAAATACTTGAATGACTGAATAAAAGTTAAAACAAGAGTCTGACAACATTGACGAATTGAACTTTGAAATACATTAACTGAAAAAGTGTTTAGTTACACATACTAGAAGGAAGAAACTAAGAGAGATGAAGGAGATGAAAAAATTCGGCCTCCCTTCTGTTGATGTGAATGAAAAAGAATGTGAGGAAGAAAGATGTTTCAGATTATATATGTCCCTAATTAGGAAACCCTAAAATCTTCAAAAATAGCTAATAAAAATAATAATAATAATGCTAATTGTTTTGATCCAACAACAAATCTAAGTTATAAGCCTTCAAAACACATCTAAAACATGGCCCACAAGTGTGGCAAACATCCCTAGGCACGTGGTCAAACTTGGTCAAACCTACAGTCAACACTGGCGCGGTCATGCAGAAATGCAATTTTGCCCAAAATGCGCAGAAACAGCTTGAAATCTCATCTTTTCACCAATATTCCACTTGAAACACCATAGAAGCATAAAAACATAAAAAAACACGAATAATAATGCTAATCAAACATAAAATGCAACCTATCAGTGTCAGATGCACACCTTTGATATGGTCTCATATGTATGATATGTGTTTTGACTCTGAAACTGATTTGACAAGTTTTCGTGCCTGGTGTTTTCTTTATTTGCAAACGTTTTGGAAATTGATTTTGAAACGCTACTTTGTATTAGCATGTGTGTGTGTGTATATATATATATACTTATCCTACTATATTGCATGTGGTAGTTTTGAATTATTTTTAAAACAGTCTTTGTGATGCACGTATGAGGCGATCTAGAGAGTTTTTCTTCACTGGGCCCTGACCCCCTTTATTTCTTTGTTTACTTTGATTCATATATCTCAGGTTCACAGATTTTGGCTTCGGCAACCGTTTTGCATCTTGACTACTAGTGAGGCGTCTATTGGTTAGTGATGCTCTTTTGTCAGAGTTCTCCTATTGTTTTTGTTATAGTTCTGCACCGGGATACTGTAGAGTTACAAGTTTGCCATTTGTATTTGATATTCGATAACCTGATTTTATACTTACGATATATTTTGGGTATATTAAACATTTGGTTTATATTATTTATTTTACTACTTATGTGTTAAACAATAAATGTTTTCATTAAACATTTTTAAATAATAATTAAACGTTTTGGATAGTATATTCTGATCTTTGAGGCTTGTGCGAAATTGGTCGAGCTCCCATAAACGAATCACCTTGTACTCTAGTCATGATCCGAAAATAAGTTGTGAAAATTGTTATGTTAGGGTTTCAATGTGCAAACTGATACGCATGTCCTGCTGCTGGACGGAAAAATAGAGCGGACAAATAGATTCATGCCAGGCCAAAGCCGAATTCAATTTTTATTAAGAAAAATCATATATAATTTACGCAATCAGAAGTTCTTGCAAAATGATTTGAAATGTCGAAACATAATTGATCTATACTAGAAATTCTTACAGCTAAAAGTAGGCTCTACAGTTAGCGGAGCCGACCGAGGTTTAGAATGCAAATTGAGTGCCAAAATTTTTCCTCCATATATTTTGATTAATTTTATAATTTGATTAACTTTGTTTTTCATAACTTTGGCATTTTTTTAACACTAATAATGGTAAATTAATAAATTTTCAAAATAATACGCTTATTTTTAAAGAATATATATATATATATATATTAAATAAATTCCATATCAAAAAAGTCTAATCTATAATGTTGATTAAAGTCCCAATTACAACCGAGATGGCTCGAATCTTGTATAATCTTGATTAAACCAACTTACAGTAACATCTATTATTTTCTTTAAAAAAATTACATCAACTATTGACAAGCTATAAAGCGCAAAAGTTCACATTTAAGTTAATTATTTAGGAGCATGTATCCATTCAACTGAAAGGAGCTCAGACAATATCATACATATCAAAAAGATGTCATGCTTATGATCACGAATGGAATGCTTCACATGGATCTATGAAATTTATTAATGTTTAGAAATACGATCGCATTTTCAGTGTTCCCAAGTTCCTTAATATAAATTCTTTGCCATCATTTTATGACATAAGATGTTACTCCCACTTGTTAACAAAGATACTATCACTCATTACTACTCATATATATATAGTTCTGAAAGGTTCATTAGACGTAATATTGGCTTTAAAAAGATAGCATGCCGATTCAACATGAACTTAAACTAGGGATATAGACCATGTCGATATGAACCGGCCGGTTAGAAGATGGGTTTGAAATGCAGTTGGAGACTGTTTGCTAGTTATTGAGCTCCGAAACTCGGATATGGAGTCAAATTTGGACTGCACAAGTTAAAGAAATGATTTTGCCAGACGAAGAGGAGGCCAGCTATGCGCACAAATATGAGATGACCAAAAGGCCACGGATGTCAAATTCGGATTTTTTTTTTTTTATGATCAAAATTTTATTAATAAACTAAGTTTTTTTTATTGAAAGGTTTGAACCACAAGAATCAATTACCGCACCTGAACATCTCAACTAGGTTAATACCCTCTTAAAGACATTTTCATCTTTAACACTATGTTTGGGAAAGGGGTCGGAATAGATTGGAAGTATTAGTAATGGATTGGATTGGATTAGAAAAGAATGGATTATAAAAACTTTCACTTGTTTAGGACGGATGGATCGTAGAATACCATAAATAAAAGGTTAATAAATAATTGTGTTTTTTTAGAATGGAAGGATTATAAAAGGTTGATAATTATATTCAAAATTTATCACTGTAATATTAGATATTACTCCATACTTCTATTTGTTGATTCAAATAATATTGACCCACGTCAGTCATTGCCACCACCACCATAAATAAGCAATAAACTACCAATCATAATAGAAATGAGACGAGAAAGATCATAATAGTTGTCCTTCTTGATATCATTGCTCTGTTTTTCCAAAATCCTGAAGACAGCATTGATCATATATTATTCTTCCATACAATACCAACCACATAAAAATTAACACCGATTAATTGAGAGCTGACAAACTCAAAGTGTCTTTCTTTTCCGAGCAAGCTCTTCACTTTATGACAGTAACGTTCTCATTAGCGGATCAAGATAGGGGAGATAAAATAACATTTGTAAGCGTTGTTAATTTTCATGCTTCAATACTGCAAGAGAAAAAGAAAGACCAATTTTCGTGCTTTCCATTTTTAAGGGATCCTAGCTACATGCAATTCTTGAAGGTAGAATGGTTTGAGCTTCAAATTCGGATCTTGCATGAACTATAGCGGAAAATGATATGAGAAACAAATATCAAGTCAGGATACAAAGAATAAGTTTGCTTAGAAATTCAACACTTCCTTTTTCCGCTGCAACGAATATTAGACGCCAAGGCGTTTCAATCAATCTTGAAATCTCTTCATCATCTTTCTATACTATTTCATCCCAGATGGATTTGACTAAATCAATGGCTTTTCCATGCATGGTGCTTTTCTTTCGAGAAATTTTAGAAACTGAAAAAGAATTTACGTGTGGTTAAATTAGATCATCTCGAGTAATATAATATTATCAATTAAAATTTTGCAAAAAATGAATTTATAGGGAAAATGGAGAACTAACAGAAGCCGATGCATCTGTTCCATATTGCCATCTGCTTTGGACGAGAGATATTTGCACAAAGGCATGATTTTTGTGCCAATACATGCAATGTTGTCTCTTCAGGTAGTTGCTGTTTTGTTAAGAAAGAAAGAGGATATTACTGTAAAAAAAATATTTTATTTTATTTTTTAAACTCTTAACCCTTACTAAGACTTCATTTTGGAGTGTTAAAAATCTGTTTAAACTTAATAAAAAATTGAACCCTTCATAACCCATCATAACCCTTCTTCCTTACTTTTTCATTCATTCCAAACAAGTATAAAAAATAAATAAAACCCCTCATAACCCGTCCCTTACCTTCCAATCAAAACCTTCCTCTCAAACAGAGTGTAAGGGTTCAAAGTATTATTAATAGTAAAAGAAAATAGGAAAGTTTATACAACCTCTGTGAAAACTAGAGCAAAAATAAAACCAGCCTATGAAAATGCCTACATACAAGAAATCATTAAACAAATCTAAAATGCTCAATCCTGCAAATTTCATCATAAATAAGACTCCCACAAAAAGGCGCAAATGTATTTTACCAGGTAATTGTCGTGCTATCTCTTCCAAATCTTGTAAGTCTGTATGCTACTTCGTTGCCTTCTCTGTAACCATGGGTCGCAACCACATTCATTTTAAAAAGAAAATAAATACATTTAGACCAATCAGCTCTCAACTTCCATGGAACCTCCTTATTACGTGACCGAACCAGATGAACATCAATTGCTAAATCACTCTCTAACCAAAGATTCATCCAGCCCATTTCCCAAGCTTTTTGAATGGCGAAGATGGCTGCTTGTATTTCCGCTACATAAGCGGAGTCATTGCCGATTGAAAATGCAAAGCTTCCAAGAGCATAACCTCTCATGTCTTTGAAGATGCCTCTCGCCCTCGAACAATTGTCACTTTCAGAAAAAGAGTCGTCTGTATTTGCTTTAACCCAACCCGAAATTGGATGCTGCCAAATAATCGAAAAAATAATAGGAGCTTTACCTGAAATACCTTGAATGCCTAACTTTTTTAAGGATATGTAAATCCTCCAACTTGTTTCCCAGATGACCAACTCTAAAGTAATTACACTCCCTTTAAGCAGTCCATACATACCTTAAACATACATGAATATTTGGAGAATGGTTCTCAAAAACAGCAACATTTCTCACACGCCAAAATACAAGTGACAATGGCAGTTCTCCATAATCAATGCTGTAAGCTCGAAAAATTGCAAAAAATTAAAGCCAAAAAGATCCCATATTCCTTTCCAAATCGCAGCAGTAAATTTGCAGGTAATCAAAAGGTGTTGAAATGATTTCGCCGCATCTCCGCATAATCTGCAGAATCGAAGGCATCATGAGACCTCTTCATGTTAGCTCCTCTTCCGTTGCTAGGCACTTATGAAATTCTTTCCAACAAGTAATAGACCTTGAAGGTGGAATATATTTTGCCCAAATAGTTTTAAATAAACCATTAGGAGGCCCTTTGTCTCTGATTTTATCATAAACCCTCTTAGCAGTTAATTTGCCATCCTCAACGGCAGTCCAAACGCACAGGTCATCTTCCTCAACTAGAGTTTGCACTTTCAAGATATCTTCTGTAATTTCCGGGTAAGCAATCGAAAAATCCAAGGAATACGCCAACCATGTTCACCCTGAAAATCACGCACTTTCGCATCTAAATTAGCATGTTGTAAGTGTAGTCAATCAGCAAGAGTTGGAACAAACCACTTGTCATACCAAAAGCTCAAGTTGCTGCAATTTCCAACCAACCATAAAGTTTCATCTTTCAACGAATTAAAACACCATTAATCGATGACCAAATGGTGGAGCGAAAATAGCTAAGCTTCGGTTTTAATATTACTCTGAAGGAATCGCTTCCTAAAGAAATCTACAACAGATTCAGAGGATGAGATAATTTTCCAAGTAAGCTTTGATAACATGGCCTCATCAAGTTTGTCAAGCTTTTTAATTCCAATCCCTCCTTCTAGAATATGCATACAACAGGATTTCCAAAGAATCGTAACTAGCTTACTAGATATTGTCGACCCCGTCCATAAAAAATTACGAATGTGTTTCTCTAGATAGCGCAAGAGATTTCTCTGCCATCGATAAACTCCAAATGAATGAAGAAAAGAGCTAGAGATTAATGAATTAATAAGTGTCGAGCGACCCGCTTGTGATAGTGAATCGCCTTTCCATTTAGAAAATTTCGCAATAATATGGTCAGGTATAGGTTGCAACACTTGTCTTCTTGGAGAACCTACAAAGAGGCAATCCTAAATACACAAACAGTAAGAATCCCCTTCGCATCCCGAGATTTCAGACAAAACAGAACACCTTCTTGCACAAAGTTTTTCTCCCACATTATTGTTTTAAGTGTAAGATAGACAAGGGATTTTCTCTTTATAAATAGGTCTTGAACTCAACAAATCTTAAGCTAGTTAACTAAAAAGGGTATAATTTGGCCTTCGGTTTGTGAGAATGAGAGAGTTTTTACAATTTTGTCCGTCCAAAAATTATAATACTTATTTTAGTGGAGATCGTGGACATAGGTCTATTAAAGGACTGAATCACTTTAAAAAAGTTGTGTTCTCTTCTCTTTTTCTCTAATATTTATTTTCTTTTGTCAAGTGGTTTCAGAGAGGAAGACTTGTTCCAGATAGGAGAATAGAAAAAGAGAAGCAGAATGGCAGAGTGTAATATTTGGTATTTTGGGATTAATTTTGATTATTTTCTAATTAATTTAGAAAATAAATTTCAATGTTGGAAATTAATTTTTTATGTTTTAAATATTATTTGGGTGTTTAATAAAGTTTTTGGAAGTAATTAAGTTGATTAATTAAGTGAAAAGTTGTTAAAAAATGAAAGAAAAATCGGAGGAAAAACAGAGGTAGGAGACTGGTCGTTCCTTGCTGGAAGACAATGACATGTCGTTTTGTGTGAAGGAAGCTGTCGTTCGAGGTTTTCCCTGTCGTCCGTCCGTTTGCTTTGCTGAATCCAAGCAAAAACGCCACGCCGTTTAATTGACTCCTTATGTCGTCCGAGGCTTCCGTGTGTCGTCTGTTGGTCTGGCAGCCCAGCTACTTCCAAAACGACGCCGTTTTGGCCTGCCTCCAAAGTCAATGCAAGCCTGCTTTCTGCCACCAACTCTGATTTTTTTCAGAGTTTGCACGATTTTTCTACCAACCATATAAGCTCATTTTCTCCTTTTTCTTCTTCATCTCTTCACCTCTGCAACTCTTCTTCATGTCCTTTCCATTTCGGTGATTTGTTTCTTCACATGAGGTAAGAAATTCTTGGCCAAATCTCCTTCATGATCTGTGATTTAAGCTTGAATATTTTTTTTGTTCATTTTCCCGTTTTTGCTCATAAGTTTGAAGAAATGTTGCCCCGGTTTTTGAGACATTTCTGGACATCATTTTTTAGTTATATTGGTTGGTTTTTTTTTGATGGATTAAGATGGTAGAATATGGGGCTAGGTAGAGGGTGAGTTCAGATGAATTTTGTTTGAAATTTTTGATGAAAAATCTGGGTTTATTGGACTGATATTTGATGGTTTGAAGTTTCTATATTTAGTAGGAAATGGTTCCAATCATTTCTGGGATTTATAAGGAAGAAGGGTGATGATTTGAATGGTAAAATAAATGAGGAGAAATGATTTTGGGTTGGATGAAAAATTGGAAGTTTGAGTTGAAACGGATTCTGGGTTGTCGAATCTCATTTCTGGAATTTAAGAATGAAAGGAAGAGATGTGATTGGTTGAAAAGTGAGGATAAAAGTAGATGTTTGCAAAGTGGGGGAAATTGTATTTTCGGAAGACTTGGGCAAAAAGTGTAATTTTAAGGAATGAAAGTCATATGTGTTATTTTAAGAAATTGGAGGAGTTAAATATAACTTTAAATTACTTGGAGGACTTAGTTATAAATCCTAAATATTTTAGGGACTAAATTATAATTTGCCAATCTTGGGACCAAAAGGTAATTTTACAAAATTTGAGGAACTCAACTGGAATTTCGCGTAGATTCTAATTTTCGAGGTTTCAGAGTTAGATCTTCTACTGAAATAGGGTTTTCGTCGTAGATCGAGTGTCTGCATTTGCATCTGCATATCATGTATTCAGTATTATCATAGTACCACAGTTTGACAATTGTCTTACATTAATTGTTTCAGCTTCGTATACTGGTCAGTGAGGTTAGCTGATCATTAGTGATACGTGATTGGGCCATTCAGCTTGGATTACCAAGTGAGTGAACTGACATCTTCAGACACATAGACTGTGTCTCTTAAACTTATATTATTTTTGATGTGTCAAAACATCTGCATGAAATTTGGAAATTTCAAAAGAATCGGTAAATTCTAAAATTTGACTTACGTGAAAACCTTTGTTGTGTAAATTGAATTTCGTCTGGGAATTTTGATGGTTTTCGAAAATAAATATTATGATTTAATATTTATTTTAATTTCGGTAACAAGCATTATGTTATGAATTTCAAGGTATATTTTGAATGAAAATTATTCTGTCAGGATTTGAGAATGTCTTTGAGACAAATGATTTGTTTTAAAATAAATATATTTTCTATGTTAAGTATTATGTTCTGCATGTAATAAGAGAATTTTCTGAAATAACCATTCTGTCTGAAAATAAGTGTATTTTGGTATAAATACTCTATTCAACACTTTGAATATTTTTTGAATAAATATTTGCACATGTTTTCGGTAAAATGGTCGGTATGGGGCACCTTTTGTTACTAGGTCATACATAACCTTTGGTATACTAATGCGAAGACTTAGCTATCAGGGTTGATGGTAGCATGCAGTTACCAGCATAAGTGGTAACCCGTGTGTAGCTCAACACACATGACTATTCTCTAGTGACAAAAGTCCACGCTTGATATTTTGTAGTGGCGATGGTCTACATGAGTTATTCAGTGGTTATGGTTCACGTTTAACTCTTGTTTGACAGGTTCTAGTCCCATATCTAATTGATTTGGTATTTGAAATGTTGGTTGGATCCCAACTTCAGTGAGTCTGTGTTGTAGCTCATTTTCCCGCGGTGTATTGTTCTGTGAGCCTGATGAGGCATATCTAGCCGGAGCACGGGGACTGCAATGCTCGTGGATGTGTCAAGATCAGTATCTTCTCTGTTACAGCCTTCAGACCCTTAGGGTGAACAAATAGTACTATTTAAAGCCCTTAAGGTTGTCAGCTGTTAGCCTTTTTGAGTCGGATACTTTTTGGACTCTCAAGGTTGCTAAATTATTATAATCTTATCTAGTCAGCACATTTCTAATATAGTTTGGGCATATGATCAGTGATCATCAGCTCTACCTATCATATGGTATGATATTTGAAATGCATGATTTTGACTCTGAAAAAATTAAGTAATTCTCTTTGAAAACTTTTTGACTTTTCTTACTGAAAATGTATTGGGGAATTTCCCTAAAATTGTTTTAACATTTACTTTCTATAAATTTTTTGAGAAAATATTTTGAAAGAAAGTATTTAACTATTTTATATTTTGGAACTGAGCACTTGTAGGGTCAAGTATTTGCAAATCTATCTGCTTGTCTTCTTGAGTGGGAATGATTTCGAAGCTATGATACTATATCTATTGTGTATACATATATACCCTTATATTTGCATGTGAAGTTTCTAAACGTTTTCAAACTGTCTTTGTGAGGCACGTATGAGGCAATCTGGAGTTATGTTTTCTCACTAGGGTTTCTTACCCCTTTCTTTTTTGTCTATTCTCTTTACTCCTATTTTTCAAGTATTTTGGTTGATTGCGGACTGTTGGCATTCAACATTTGGTGAGGCACTCTAGAGATTTAGTCAGTGCCCTTTTGTTCAGGCTCAGTATATATTTTGTTAGTTGCTTCATACCGAGTAGTGGGTTATGGCTTTGTATCTGTTATAAAATGTTTAATGGTTTTACTTAAATTACTTACTAGTATTTTGATATTATAATCGTGTTTTAATTATATTCGGAATATTATTTTCAGAAATCATCTCTGTTAAACGTTTTAGTTTGACTAATAAGCCGGATATTAATAATAATTGGATAGATGTTTCTATTCTCCGAGGCTTGTGCAGGATGGGCTGGGCTTCCATAGACGATTTGCTTCGTACGCCGGTCATGGTCTGTGTAATATCCCGTATATTTTTTTAATAAGTATTTTTGAATAATTATATTTGGAGTAATTATTTTGAATAATTATTAGTGGATAATTATTTTTAGAATAATTATTTTTGGATAATTATTATAAATAAATTTGGGTAAAAATTTGAATTTTTATTTTTGGTGATTGAAAGTGATTTATTAATTGAAAA
>CAODLS010321876.1:0-21202 GCA_948243855.1 Flueggea neowawraea
GGCTTCTTTTATTTTGTAGAGCTTCGTACTAGATTACTGTGGGGTGTTGGGTTGTATGTATACTCTGATATATTTATTGTATTTGGTTTTACCAGAGTATATGGTTTGTATACATTTGGTTTATATTTATATATTGAGTTATATATAAATTGTTTTAATCATAAAATTTTTTTTTCAATAAATATTTTGGAAATTAAATGATGGGTAGAAATTCTGAATCTCTGGAAGGCTTGTGTGGAATGGGCTTCTATAGACGGTTCGCCTCTTACCCCGGTCATGGTCCCGGGAATGGGTTGTGACAACTAGTGCCATCAATCTCAGCAAAAATCCCATTTTGTATAGTAGATCTAAGCATATAGAGATTAGACATCATTTATTGCATGATCAGGTGCAAAAAGTTTATATTTATTTGCAATTTATGCCCACAAATGATCAATTGGATCATATTTTCACAAAACCCCTTATTGAAGATAGCTCTAATTCAATTCAACTTAGATTGAGTATGTGTAATGTGAATGATATTTGATAGTAGCTATGTATTATAGTTGTTATTTTCATGCATACATTTGAGCACAAATATAGTAAAATGGTTCAAATGGTTATTTGGTGTGATCTTAAAGTTGGTAGAGACTTTTGGAAATGGTCAATTTTTACAACACTAGTTTTGTATTGCTCACGTAAGGAGAAATAATTGTGTAGGCAACCTGGGATGGTGATCATGCCAAGTTATGTTCGTTAAGAAGACTAAGTTACGTACGTAATCTAGTTTTTGTTTCAAAATAGTTGTGTACATAGGCGTTCAAGTTACGTACGTAACTTTGTTCAGTACAACATGTTCTCACTTCCAGAACACAACATAACTCGCTGCTCTACTAAACCCACCAACCCAACGCTTCTTCATTCTCACTCAAATCACGAGCCCGAACCCATGCAAATTCATTCAAACCCACTCTTGAAACAAAATTTTGACCCACCTATTCCATCTTCACTGATTAAATTCCATCATCCCAAGAATAGCACTCCAAAAGGGGGATGAATTGGAGTTTTGGAGATTTTAAGACTTTGTTGAAAATCTTTTGCAAATCAAAGAAAACAACAAAGTTTTTATAAGATCTTTTGAAAACAAATCAAGAATTCAAATATGGAAGCAACTCAAAACCAAAAATCCAATCCAAACACAATATCAACAATATAAAGTAAATGAGTTGAGGGACGAGAAAACAAATCCGATTTATAGTGGTTCGATTCTCCTTAACCTACGTCTACTCCTCTATAACCCATAGAGAATTTCAATCTATTATCTTCTCACTTTTGGGTGGAGGGGAATCGTTACACCTATTGTTTTTACGGGCTCAACAAGAAAATCGTTACACTCTCTAGTTTTTGTGGGCTCAGCTATGAAACTATTACAACCTCTTGCTTTTCCAATGAAACAAAATAACAAAAGCCTCAAATCTTGTTTTCTAATGCTCAACAAGAAAACCTATACAACCCTCAATCAAATACTTTGATTGTTCCAAAGTGTGTTCCCAAAACACATATTTAAAGCTCAACCCAACCCAAATGTGATTCCAAGTAAAATAGCTCAAATAGATAGAAATGTAGAAAAAGAGATCTAGAGAGAAATTAAGATAACAAAGTTTTTTCAAGGTTTTTCTAACCTCTCCTAATGTTGGAGACGTCTATTTATAGTCACTTTGAAGAATATAGTCATTGGAAGCTTTAAAGTAGCTGTTGTGAGTAAATAGAAAATTTTGTCCAGTCATGACGTCACTCTTCACTACGTGTGTAAACAGACCTCTACATGCATAGTCCATCGAGCCATCAGAGTTTGGCATGCTTTCTATACAAGTCTACGGAGCTTTGTTTGAACTCTAGTATTTCTTGCCTTGTGCAAAATGGCTACTATGTTCTTAACCATACCTCTACGTGCATAGGCTCTTCCTTCTGTGTGCTTAGCAATAGTTCAACGTGCGTAGTCAATTCTTAAAGATTTCACTATTGATTTCCCACGTAAGCATGTGTCAGGAATATTCAAATTCAAATCCTAATGAGCCTTATGACGGTTGTCGTTCTTTTTCCTCATTCACAATTACATGCGTAGCACATCCGTAACGTGCGCAGATCTCCATTCATCAAAGTTGGAACCTTTAATTATCTTTTTTTTTGAACTGTAAGGATAGTGTGCCACTGAGGTATTTCATCCTCTACGTGTGTAGCCTTTTCCTTACGTGTCTAGATGTATTCCATTGAATCTCAGAAGATCATCCAAGACACTCTATGTGTTTAGTCTGCCCATCTGTGCACTTAAAACTACGTCTAATGCTCAGTGACTCCAGGGTATACACTTCGACTTGCGTTATGATTACGTGTGTAGTGGCCATCTTTCATATGTCTTACGTGCGTGAGCATGGCCTAACATGTGTAATTGCCATAAATCATAGAATCTGGACCTTTGCATCTATTTTATAGATGTTTTGTATTTATCATCATCAAAACCAAATTCAATAGTGAACCCTTTCAAATTTGTGCAAATCATTGGAACCCCAAACCTGCCAAAAACCTAGTCTCTACTTGCTTTAGCTTATGATCATCACCATTGGTCGAGGATCGATATTTCATTACATCCATATGTACATATGCATTTTGTTGTACCTATTGTCTCCTATTTTATATTGCATTTGTCTTCCTCAGACCTTTCTCTTTTTTTTTTTGGATACTTGGTAATGTGTTATGATATTCGACATTCTCCTGGCCACTAAATGTTTCTATAAATGTGGTATATTGAATCATGTAAATTCTTTTTTTCTGACAAGTTTCTAGGTTGTCTACCCCTCTTTGATTGATGACAAAAAAAGGGGAGAAACAATGTGAAAATTGTACTCCATGTGCTTTGTGAATTAAATATTGTCACTTGTTAAAATTGGTTGATTGGTATATTGTTGCTTGAGATTGACATTGAACTTGATGAGTGATTTTGTGATTTGAATCTTGTCTCTCAATTTTATTATACATGTTCTTAAACTAATCAAAGGAGAAAGCCAAAAACTTTGATCCAATTAAAATTTTTCGTGTGAACTAGGTGCATTGGTTGAGGGGGAGTTTTAATGTTTTGTCATCATTAGAAAGGGGGAGATTGTTGGACCAGGGGTGGTCAACATTGAGATTCTCTTAAGTTTTGATGATGAACAAAATTAAAGGATCTTAGTTGTGTACATGAACACAAAAATTTATGTACACAAGCTGAGTCAAGTTGCGTACACAAGAGGAGCAATTACGTACAAAACTTAGGACTTACCTACACAAGTTGTTTAGTTGTGTACACAAGTATGCACAAGAAATGGACAAAAACACTGGAAAGTCTAGAACACAAAGTTGCACACACAAGATCAAAAGTTATGTATGCAAAGTGAGTGTTATCTACACAACTTAAAACGTTTTGTACACAATGAAAGACCTGGTCCCAATAAGAAATGGAAATCCAAGAGGGGAGTGAATTGGATTTTTAGCAAGTTAAAAACTTTGTTGAAAATATTTTGCAAATTAAAACAAATAACAAAGTTTTTTTCAAACGTAAATCAAAGAGTAAATGCAGAAGCTCTAAAGATCCAATCCACACACAACAATGTAAATCAAATGCAATGCAAAGCAAGTAAATAAGAGATAGCAAGGGAAAATAGTACAAATCTGATTTATAGTGGTTCGGTCCTCTTGACCTATGTCCACTCCTCTAGCTCCACTAGAGAATTCCAATCAACTAAAGATTCTTCCTCACTTACGGGTGGAGGGAAACCGTTACACCTTGTTTTTGCAGGATCAACAAGAAAACCTTCACACTGTGTTTTTATGGGCTTAACAAGAAAATTGTTTCCCTAGAGCTCAACTAGAAAACCTTAACCACTAGTTTTTGTGGGCTCAACTAGCAAACCTGACCTCTAGTTTTTGTGGGATCAACTAGGAAACCGAACCACTTGTTTTTGCGGGATCAACAAGCAAACCGAACTCTAGTTTTCTAAGCCTCAACAGCAACCACTCTTATTTTTCTAAGACACAACAAGGAAACCTATCTACCCCAAGCAAACAATCTTGCTTGTCACAAATTTAGCCTAAGTGTGTAGCAGATTAAAGCACACTCAAACCCAACAGTAAGATAGCAAGTAAATAGCTCAAATGTGTTAGAAAGGTAGAAGTGAGAGAGAAAGTAAATAGCAAGTCTTAGGAACTGTCTTTATTTCTTCTCTTCTATCCAGGGACGTCTATTTATAGCCACTTGAAAGAATATAGTCGTTGGAGCCTCAAAGTAGCCGTTGTGAGAGAACGAAACATTCTATTTTAAATGACTTCATCTTGTATAATGTGCATTATATCTTCCTCTACGTGTGTTGTACTTTGTACCATTGAGTTATGCGTGTCTTAATAGCAATTCAACGTGCCTTGCAAGAACTCCAGTATCCACGGCCTTGAATGTATTTTCCTTTACGTGTGTTGTATCTCCTTCAATGTACGTTGATCATACATCAACGTGACTTTTTGCTTGCTCAACGTGCGTTGATCTTCCTTCCAAAATATGCACATTTCACCCAGTGAATCTTCAACGTGACTTGCACCCTCTGCAATGTGCGTTATCCACTTCATCTGAAGAACGCACCTTTAATTCATGTCAGCGTGTCAGGGAATATTCAAATTCAAATTTTGAGGAGCGTCTTTTTATAGCCACTCTTGAAGATATAGTCGTTGGGGCCTCGGAGTAGCCATTATGAGAGAATGAAAAATTCTCTTTTAAATGACATCACCTTATACAACGTGCATTGTATGTCCCTCTACGTGCGTTGCACTTTTTACCATTGAGTTCTGCCTGACTTGAGAGCGATTCAACGCGCCTTCCAAAAACTCTAGTAGCTCGGCCTTGGATGAATAGTCATCAACTTGCGTTGCACATCCTTCAACATGCGTTGATCATATATTAATGTGACTTATGGCTTGTTCAATGTGCGTTGGCCTTCGTCCCAGAATATGCACATTTGACTCAGTGAATATACAACGTGACTTGCATGCTCTACAACGTGCGTGATTGACTTCATCCCAAGATCGCACCTTCAATCCACGTCAGCGTATAAGAGAATATTTAATCTTGGCTTTGTCCTCATCTGACCCCATCAACATGCATTGCACTGTTTGTAATGTGCATTGAGCATTTCTTCAAAGGTTGTACCTTTTGCTCCACAACGTGCCTTGTATCATTCAGCAAGTGTATAACATGCATTGTAGCATCCTTAACATGCATTAATGAACATATGATATTGTGCACTTCTGGAATGGATGGATCTACGTGCCTTGTGTCACATGTAACGTGCATTAATGCCATTTTCATCATGATCAACGTGCATAGCATAGGCATAAAGTGCTTTATATCAAGATATCAGCTAGTCTGCAACTTAGTGTTAGTGTAAGCCTTAGCCCCAAACACAATGTATTCGAACCCTTTTATATTTGATATATATATATATATATATATATATATAGGGATTTTCCATCATGTTTCTTATTTCTCTGCATATTTAATTAGATGAATTATCTGTGGTTAGTGTTTCTGATTAAGTTATCAAATATGTTTTGGATAGTAAAACATTAATCCGTAAAAGAACACTATTTTAAATATCCTTAGTCAATCATTGCCATAGGAATGGCAATGAATGAAGACTAGTATGTACCTTTGAGATGATCCTGCTTTACGGATCATAGGATATGAGGTATCTATCATAGTACATAGATACATGTTAGTGAACAGTGTATTTGATTGATCCATTCACGAGAATACTACATGGTAGCATGTCATAAGTATTTCTCGTGCAACGCTTAGACTCGAACCCTTCGATCTAAAATCAATATGGATTCTTAGGTGATTTGTCGTATACTTTGACATAGGCCTAACGTGGCCATAACTAGTTGGCTAGTATGGGTATGATTGGGTATACCATGAGTCACGCTGAGAAACATGAGTGAATTGAAGGAATTTTCACGCTCGTAAAGAGAGAAGATATCACGGGCCACTTGATAAGTGAGACTGAGTAGTGTATGGCCATACCCAAATAGGATGATAAGATTTATGATCCATTTGAATTAGTCAGTATCACTAAAAGATCAAGAAAATGATTTGTCACTAGATAAGGATGAATTACTAAGTCTTATGGTAATCATGATATCGAGAGGCAAGAAGTTGTATAAGGTTGCGACAGGTCTTGTTAATGCGTATTGACATTCGCTCAATTTGGGTAATCATAATGTCTTGCTAGAGACAACTTATGATTTATGGGCTCTGGGCCCATTGCCAACATTGAACGGACCTACAGGATCACACACAATAAAACTGGTTAAAGAAAAGAAAAAAATGCATCTTTCTTAATATGCCACTTATTTATGTAGATAAGATAAGTTGGACTTTGTAATTATGAGACATGCATTAAGGCCCATTGAGTGTCAATTTCGGCCCAATGAATATAGACTAATTAAATTAGTTAATTAGTTAATGGAAAAAGAGAAAATAAGGCCTTTTTTAAAATGGACTTAAAAATGAGTTTTATAATGGCTTGGGCTTGGAGAGTCTGAAAGTCATCTACGTATGTAGATGAAGAGTTCTGCACGCATTAATCGACGTTAGAGATGGGTCATGGATGTGTCTAAGCACGTTTACGTGCATTAGAGAGATTTTGTGTACGTTGGAACGTCCCTGAAATGTGCACCGTGAGTATGAAGAGAGAACTACATGCATTGTACATGGTAAAATGTGCATTGATCTTGGTTTTGAGGATGAGAAATCATCAACTCAGCCATCTACGAGCATTGAGTAGGGTACAATCCATGTACAAGAAGGGACTACATGCCAGATTGGTCGCAGTCAGTAGCAGGAGGTTCGGGAACCACTAGCACATGGGCTGGCAGAGGAGTCGGCCAAGGTACCATCGATTTAAGAGCTCGTAGCCAGATTGGGTAGGGCAGTGGTCGTGGACATGCCAGATCGAGCAGCTCTGCTACTGTTGGATAGGCCCGAGTGTACCATCTGATATGTTAGAAGGGTCAGACCTCTAATGCTGCAGTGAGTGGTATGTTACTTTTCTCTAGTATTTCTGCATATACATTATTTGATTCTGGTGCATCGCATTCGTTTGTTATGACATATTTTATAGAGCGAGCGGGGTTAGTTTTGAGTCAGTTAGACTCTTTGTTAGAAGTATCTTCACCTTTGGGTAGTAAGATGCTAACTGAATTTGGAGTATGAGGTTGTGTGATTTCTTTTGAGAGGCTTAAGTTGATAGTTGATATGATTTTGTTGGACGTCGGGGAGTTCGACGTTATACTTGGTATGGATTGGCTTTCAACTTGGCATGCTATCTTAGACTGTTTTGCGAAGAGAGTATGTTTTTGATCGCCAAGTCAGAGCAAATTTTCTTATTAAGGTGAGCGTGACAATATTGTATGAGGGTACGTGTCAGCCGTTAGAGCTGAAAAAATGATTCGTCGTGGCTATGAGGCGTACCTATCTTTTGTACTTACTGAACCTGTTAGTTCGGGATTGAAGTTAGAAGACGTACCTACGGTACGAGAGTTCTCTGATCTATTTCTTGATGAGTTACCAGGATTACCTCCTGGGTGAGAGGTTGAATTTGCTATTGAGGTATAGCCTGGTACCAATCCGATATCGATTCCACCATATCGGATGGCACCAGTTGAGTTGAAAGAACTGGAGACCCAGTTGAGAGAGTTAATGGGTAAAGGATTTATCAGACTGAGTGTCTCACCTTGAGGTGCTCTAGTGTTGTTTGTTAAGAAGAAGGACTGGAGCCTTTGTAGATTACCAACAATTGAATAAGGTGACGGTAAAGAACTGATATCCGCTGCCGAGGATAGACGATCTATTTGACCAGCTGCAGGGGGCACAATGGTTCTCCAAGATCAATTTGAGATCAGGATATCACCAGCTGAGAGTCAGGGGTGAGGATATTCCAAAGATAGTTTTTCGAAGTAGATATGGTCACTATAGGTTCCTAGTGATGTCGTTTGGGTTGACTAATGCACAAGCGACATTCATGGATTTGATGAACAAAGTGTTCAAGCCATACCTAGATTGGTTTGTTATTTTGTTTATCGATGATATTCTGGTGTACTCGATGAGTAGGGAAGAACACAAGGACCACTTGAGGTCGGTCTTGCAGACTTTGTGGGAGCATCAGTTGTATGCGAATTTCTTGAAGTGCAAGTTCTAGCTTGGTCAAGTGGCATTTTTGGGACAAGTTGTGTCTAAAAATGGGCTCATGGTGGATCCAAAGAAAGTAGAGGCAATACTCCATTGGGAGAGACCTAAGACCTTTACTGAGATACAAAGTTTTCTTGGCATGATTGGGTATTATAGGAGGTTTATCTAGGATTTCTCCAAGATTGCAGCTCCTATGAATCGGTTGATCGAAAAGGGAATTCAATTTGTTTGGTTTGATAGGTGCAAGAAGAGTTTTTAGAAGCTTAAGGAAAGTTTAATGAGCGCACCAGTATTGGTTTTGCCATTAGGTTCCAAAGGGTTCACAGTATATTGTGATGCCTCGAGAGTATGATTAGGTTGTGTGTTGATGCAGCATGGTAAGGTGATTACCTATGCCTCGAGACAACTTAAGAGGCATGAGCAAAATTATCCGACATATGACTTAGAGCTAGCGGTAGTTGTACTTAAGATATGGAGGCATTACTTATATGAAGAGACTTTTAAGATCTTCACAGATCATAAGAGTTTAAAGTATATTTTTAGGCAACGGGACCTGAACTTGAGGCAGAGACCTTGGCTGGAGTTGCTAAAAGATTATCATTGTACTATATCATATCATCTTGGTAAGGCGAACGTCATGGCTAATGCCTTGAGTAAGAAGTCGGTAGGGAGTTTAGCTCAGATCACAGTGAAGAGGCGACCAACAGTGTCTGAGTTGGATAGGATTTGATGACTCCGGTGCTTTGTTTGGTCATATTGAGACAATGCCTATTTTGTTGGATAGGATTCGAGAGTCTCAGAAGGAGGATTATGAAATGTAGAGTTTGATCGAGGAAGTTAGATCATCTGGCGTTCTTGGATTCAATGTTGATTATTCGAGAGTGTTGTGCTTTGGGTTACGGTTGTGCGTACCATCCTCTGGTGTCTAAGCACGTAGATTAAGACCGAGGACCACAATTCCACATATTATGTACACCCAGTGTACATTAAGATGTATCAAGATCTCCGAGGGTCCTATTAGTGGCCAGGAATGAAGAAGGACATATCCAATTTTGTTAGCCAGTGTTTGACTTGTCAATAGGTTAAATTTAAGCACCAACGTCCTTCTGGATTATTACAATAATTTCCTCTTTCAGAGTGCAAGTGCGATCGTATCACAATGGATTTTTTGGCTGGATTACCGAGGACATCTTCGGGATATGATTCCATTTGGGTGATTGTGGACGGATTGACGAAATCGGCACATTTTCTACCTATTAAGACGACATATGGAGTAACACTATTGGCGAAGCTATACGTCGATCGAATTGTATGTTTACTTGGAGTGTCAATCTCTATAGTGTCGGATAGATGGCCTCAGCTTACGTCACATTTTTGGCATAAACTATAGGAGGAGTTAGGTACTCAATTGTATTTCAGTATGACATTTTATCCGTAGACTGATGGTCAGTTCGAGCGTATGATTCAGACTTTGGAGGATATATTGTATGTTTACATGGAGTGCTCTATGGATTTTGGTAAGAGTTGGGATTCTCACTTGCCATTGGTTGAATTTGTGTACAACAATTTATACCATTCGAGTATCAGGATGGCGCCTTATGAGGCACTATATGGTAGGAAATGTAGATCTCCAGTATGTTGGGCAGAGGCTGGAGAGAGAGCCACTGTGACCAAATCTTATTTTGTAAACTACTGAGAAAGTTAGGATAATCCAGCAAAGGATCCAGACTGCTCATAGTCGACAAAAGAGTTATGCAGACCCAAAGCGTTAGCATCTGGAATTTGAAATTGGAGACCATGTATTTCTCAAGATCTCACCGATGAAGGGTGTGATGAGATTTGGGAAGAAGGACAAGTTGAGCCCGAGATACATTGGTCCATTTGAAATCATTGTTCATGTAGGTTCTGTTGTATATGAGTTGGCGTTGCCGCCTTAATTTGCTTCTGTTCACTTGGTGTTCCACATATCACTTTTGAGGAAATATGTCCCTGATCCATCTCACGTTCTGGCGGCTCAGTCTGTCGAGATCCGATCTAATTTATCTTACGATGAGGATCCTGTAAGGATTGTCGATCGACAAGTGAAGAGGTTGCAGACAAGGAGGTATCATCGGTAAAAGTGATCTGAAGACATCATTCTATTGAGGAGGCTACCTGGGAGTCTGAGGATGAGATGCGGTGTAGATATCCGCATTTGTTTGACTCTGCTGATTCCTAGGTCAATGCCTTCATTTTTGTCTTTACATATTTATTTCTGCATTTTTTCTATGTATTTATGTTTCTATATAATGGTATGGTGGCTAGCTAGTTGAGAGTTAGCTGAATAATTCTAACTTGAGAGTTTAGTATCAATCCCAGTGGGATTTGTTTTGTTTCGAAATTCGAGGACAAATTTCTTTTGAGGAGAAAGTATGTAATATCCCATATTATTATAGTCAGAGTACTATATCATTTCATCTAGTTTCGAGGTATTTTAGATGTGAGGAATTTTGATTTTTGAGGTTTGATTTCGGTTGATAACATTTTACGTGTGTTATGCGTGTGTTGGAGATTCTGGAAGTCGCCTACGTACGTAGATGAAGAGTTATGCGCACGTTGATTGACGTTGGAGATACGCCGTGGATGTGTCTAAGCACGTCTACGTGCATTGGAGAGGTTTTGTGTACGTTGGAACGTCCCTGGAACGTGCATTGTGAGTATGAGGAGAGAACTACGTGCATTGTACATGGTAGAACGTGAGTTGATCTTGGTTCTGAGGATGACAAATCATCAACTCAATCGTCTGCATTCGTTGAGGAGGGTGCAACCCACGTATAAGAAGGGACTACGTGCGTAGAAGAGACAATGCGCACGTAGAAGCAAGTTTTCTGGAAGGTTGTAAGTGAAACGTGGCATGTCGGTTGGGTGAGACTATAAATACATCCAACTGCTTTCTTCTCCATCATAACTCACTCTCAACCACTAAAATAACTCTCTCCATCATCTCTTTCCATTTTCTTTGCTTCTCTTGTTTTTCTTTGTTTTCACTTGGATTTCTAAGGCAAAAATCACTCATTAATCCCTTCTTTTTCCGTTTTGATCATGGATCATGCATCTAGGGATTTTGGCTGAGATTGATGGATAGTTTTGATTTGTTTGTTTCTAATGGATTAGAGTTGTTTGATGTTAGGTTATGATTAATTGAGGTTGGAACCAATAGATTCTATCTTTTGTTTTGGGAATTTTTGTGTTTTTGTGATATGAGTGTAATTCAAGCTAGGGTTTGGATTTTCATGAATTTCTGATTTATTGGGAGTTCATTTTTGTTATATATTGATGAATATGAGTTGGAGATACCATAATCATGATTGATTTTGGTGGATTTGATTATTTGTATCTTGAGGTGTAATAGGTCCGAAATTGAGAATTTTGATTCTCAATGATTTTGATTTGTTTTGAGAAAGAGGATGTTAGATTCATGTTTTTTAGGATGATTAGAGCACTTGAGAGTGTTTGGTTAGTTGGGAGAAGATCGTTTGAGAGTTTGACATTCGCATTGCATTGCACTCATACATTCTATACGACCACAATACCATATTTTAATGATTATTATGTTGTATTTGTTACAACATCTTGTACTTGTCAGCACCAGCAACCACGCACCAACGGTCTTTGATTGGATTCCTAGAGCTTGAGACATTCAGGTGAGTGAATGGCAGCTTCAGACACAGAGGTTGTGTTTCAAAACTGTATAGTTTGTTTTTGATGTGTGTTGTCACATATTTAAAAACTTGACTAATCTAAGGATTGGTTAATTATATGAAATGGATTATCTGAATAAATATTCACTGCTTTGTTTTTAAGAAATTACATATATATATATATATATTTATATACATATTTTTCGTATGTTTTGACTCTGAGATGCATGTTTTTGATTATGGTTTTTGATTGTAGGACACCTTCGCTATGGGGTACGTATCATATGGTATACCAATGCATGTTATGAGCTAGCTATCGGGGTAGACGGTAGCCATGTTACCCTGGCCCAGTACATGATTGGATTATGGATCAATGGCAGAGTCCATGATCATTATACGGTGGTAGAGTGACACAGACCACACCACGATTACCTATGGTCCCATAATAAGTATATTATATTTTCGAACATGATACTATTAGTAGTATTTTCACAAAGTGCATGTGTTTGCTCTTGGTGTAAACGTTTTCAAAACGTTTTCTCTACAACTGTACTATTTATATAGTGTGTATATATGTATACCTGTTGTATACTGTATGTGGTAGTTTTCAAAAGGTTTTTAAACCAGCCTTTGTGAGGTACGTATGAGGCAATCTGGAGTGTTGTCCATCACTGGGTTCTCACCCCTTTGTTTTTTTGTGTTGCCTTGTTTTCATTTTATAGATTGCTCGACTCGGCATCATTTTGCAATTTTGTCCAGTGGGACACTGACGTTTTTGGTTTGTAGCGCCTCTTAGCTGAGCTACTTCTTTGTATTAGGGCTCCACATCCGATATGTTGTTGGGTTATGGGGTCTATGTTTTGTTTTGTCTATGGATTTACGATCAACTCACTTTGTAACTGTTTTGCATATATTATATTTTTCTATTTATATGTTAAATATTATTTTCATACAAATGTATATGATTTCCTTCCAAGGTTTTATCGTAAATATTTTATAAATCAAGGAATGAGAAGAGTTTCTAATTCTATGAGGCTTGTGCGAGATGGGTCGGGCTGCCATAGACGGTTTACCTCGTACGCTGGTCATGATCTGAATACGGGTCATGACAAAAAATTCCCTCATTTTCCCTCACTTTCTTGCTAACCAAATTCCCTAAACAACTTGAGAAAATTATAGCAAAGAAAAATTAAGCAAGAACCACTAAAATTAGTTAACATATCTCATTTCAGAACCAAACCAAAATGCAGAGAGGTGCAAGCTAACAAATTCAATTGCTAAAAAAATAGAACACATTCATCTTCCATGAAAATAAAGCCATTAAACACACAGCCATTACAACCATCAAAGATAGACTACATCAAAGCTAACACATTTGAAGAGAGATGGATAAAGAGATCGAGAGAGAGATTCGTGTTTGGTTATGGAGGCTAAGTTAACTAATGAGATTTTGTGAAAGTGAATTAGGGATTGTTGATTTTGAAAGAGTGTGAGGAAGAGAGAGAGAGAAAAAAGGAAGAGAGACAAGGAAGATGTGTTAGCTTTGTGCCCTAGTCCAATCATGTATACTTTGTCATTTGGTTTATTTAATGAAGAGGCATTTCATTTATATGAAATATTATATGTTTTATGAAGATAAAACTCTATGAATAATTTATTCTTCCTTATGTCATCAAGTGTGTGACTTGGTAGTAAAACCGTAAGGATAAAAAGAATAGTATTCTAAATGTCCTAATTGATTATTCTCATGATAATGAATTAATGTTAGTATATTGCTAAGTGGATAATCACATTTTACTGTTTATGGATATGAGATATCACTTAGAACATAGATACATGTTGAAGAACATGTATTGGACTGGCTTGCTATGAAAACACTTCATGGAGTAATGTCATAAGTAGTTTTCATGCAGTGGTGATATTTGAGTCCTCTGATCGAAACTCAATATCAACTCCTACCAATTGAATCACATGTTTTGATTTAGTCAAATGGTATCCGTAACAAAGTAACAATAAAAGTTATGATTGGATATGTCATGAATGTTGTAGAGGAGTGATATTGAGAGTGACTAATTTGTTTCCCTTAAGAAGAGTGATATCTCTAGGCCACTTGATGAGTAAGATTGATGGAATGTATGCATACTTGAATGAATTGATAAAGGGTTACCAATGCCATTTGTTATATCAATCTACTTGGGATCAAGAAACACGTTAAGTAATGTAAGATTGACATATGACCATGTCTTATTCTTAAATGAGATATCATGAGACAAAAAGATTAAATATCAAACTTGAAAGGTTAACTCAGATCTCTGATGCCATTCAATTTTGGATTATCATAATATATTATCAGATACCGCTTATGGACTTTGGGTTTGAAGGGTTTGGGACAAAGCTCATTGCCAATTTTGAATGGCTCTATTGGGTCACACACTAGAACGAATTGGATTGGATTACAAATATTATCTCTTGTGGTATTTGAATTATTGAGATAATTATTAATAATTTAGGGTTTTGTGATTTATATCTTAAATATGATATAAGATATAATCCATTAATGTAAGGGGCTTTTGTTATAAATTACATCTTATTAAGTTAAATATTTTGTGGACATGTTATTATGTAAGACATAATAAATTCGGCCCATATATGTCACAAGTAGTTTTCATACAGTGGTGAGTTATTTAATGATAGTGTATCATGTAATTAAAAAACCAATAACATTAATAAACCCATGAATAATTTTGGCATACACTCCTATTTTTTAGGAAAAATTCTGCACATTCCTATTTTTTGGAGCCCTAATTAGTGTACATGATTAATTAGGAAGAGTCCTAATTAGTGCACATGATTAATTAGAAAGAGCTCTAATTAGTGCACATGATTAATTAGGAAGAGCCTCAATCAATGCACATGATTAATTAGGAAGAGCACTAATTAGTGCACATGATTAATTAGGAAGAACTTATTCTTGTGGGACAAGAAATGCTAAACCTAGTGCACCTATTTAAGGTTTTTCACATGCCTATAAATAGGAGTACACCATTGTCATATTCTTCATGGCTTGGCCGAATTTGTGAGTGCCACAATTAAAGGAGAGAAAAATTATTTGTGAGAAAATAGAATAGAGATTCTTGGTGCTATTACACAAAGCCAATTCTCCAAAGTTTTGTATGGATACCTTTAGACACGTTCGTGCAAATGCAACGTGAGAGAAAGGGGATTCGGCCTTGACTAGAAGCAACATCAATACTCCATTCAGTCAGTCGTTCGAGCTTGGATTTAATTTAAATTCGCTAACCCTACTCGTGTATGTTCATGTGCATGGATCCTTGGTGGAATTATAGGATAATTTTTTTGTTATTTGCGTTGTGTTACATGTTATGAATATCATAAATTTAGTTACAAATTCCAACAAGGTGGTGATGGGAGGTGAAGAATGAATCGGTGGGTTCAGGTTGGGTTAGAATTTTTATTTTTTGGTTTTGATTTTGGTTTTGGAGTTTCGGGTTCATAAGAGAGGTAAGAAAGATGAATGGGTGGTTGGATGCTTAAGGTTGGGTTGGGTTAAATTTTTTGTTTTAGTTTTGGAATGTAGTTGAATTCCAAATGAAAGAGATTGAATGAAAGAGTTATAAGGTTATTTTTGTAATTACATTTTTAAAATTATTAGGTCATATGTGCCACGTCAGCTTTTACGATGTGACACCTTATGTTTGACTAACGATGACTTACGGAGGGACCGAAGTGGCAAATTTTCAAAAGTGTAAGGACTGGGAGAGAGAGATAGCCAAACCTCAGGGACCGTCATAGATTTTACCCTAGTTTTAACTGCACATGGTTTGGAACAATTAGTCATGGTGTATCTCGTATTCATCCACAAATGAAGATCGTTGAGGTTAAGAAGTCTGTTAAGATGCGTACCACAGACACACATGTGTTGGCATAACAAGCCATTCAAGTGTATTACCTTCCATATCCGAGCGGCAAATGTGATTTATCAGATTGGTTGGTTGTGTGCAAAGTGAAGGCTCACGAATTATTTGATGGCATTATTCACGAAAGCGAGACCTCAGAGCATGAGGCATTCCAAGATGACGACGTGCAAGCAGGCCAAATAGATGAAGGCATTGACATTGTGTTGGCTCGACCATTAAATGACCTAGATGAGGCCGTTTTTTAGGAAGACATTACACTTGTTAAGGACTTAGACGTGGAGGAACATTTCCATGATAATGACAAAGATGATAAAGGGCAGGACGAAGACGATGATGTCGAAGATACATGTGAAGAAGTTGACAAGGCTGAGGATTTTGATGAATGAAATTTACTGTCCTTTACAATGTTAGAATGTATGGTCCATTGACATTATATTTTTTTTTAAAAATAATGTAAGCTTATGCAAAATTCACTCATCAATTAGCATGTGGAAATCACTATTCCATCCTTGTGCTATAATCGAATTAGTAATTATGTCACTGTATTTTGAAAAGGCTCTTATTGCATCCCTGCTCTTATATTCTGTCAGGCAGAATTCAGTCAAAACTCATACAGAATTAACATGGCAATGTTTATTAAACCACCATCTTTTGTCCTATTAGACCAACTCCAACCCGACACAACAATTGCATTTAACGCAAAAGTAGAGCAAAAAAAGCCCCTCCAACCCGACTGTTTTTTTCCTCTTTTTTTTGTGTTTCGTTATAGTGTTGCACTACATGTAGTGTGGCACTATAGCAACCCAAAATTTTTTTTTTGTTTTGATTGTATTCTTATTTTTTCAAACCACATAATTAATTTTATTTAACAAATAATTAAGAAAAAGTTAAATTTGTATTTAGTTTGTGAAAAAAATAATAGTAGAAAATGCGATTTAGAAAGAATATTAAGAGAACATTCCTTTTTAGAGTTAGAAATAAAGTTGTGGGTTGGAGATGTTTTTACTGTAGATACTGTATTTTTGTGAAATGCTGCATAAAAAAAGAGTTTTGGGTTAGAGATGACCTTGATTCTGACTGATAGAGTTTAAGAGTATGGATTTAATAATAGCTTTTTCAAAATACAGTGGCGTAACTACAAATTTTACTATAATACAAGGACAGAATAGTAATTTCTCCTTCTTAGAATTAGATGGTTCCCAAACATCTGGAAAACTCTTCAAGGTTGCTCCACTCCCCATCTCTCTAACCTTACTCTCTTCTCGATCTACTATCCACCATCCCGACGACCTTATCTCTCTAGTGTCTCTCTGTTGCCGAAACTCTTTTCTCGTAGTTCTCTCTCTGTGGGCGACACCCTTCACTCTCCGTTCTCTCTCTGTTCCCGAGACCATTCTCTATCTGTTCTCTCTCTTGGACCGACATCAAAGTGAGGTAAATCCATGTTTCTTGCCTTTGTTTTTGTTTTCCTTGCTGGTTAGGTTTCGGTAGTCTTGATGACATGTGAATGATCATGTATTTTTTTTTATGAATATTCAGATTGTGACAATTGATCTTAAATGGAAAATCTGTAATTTCACTTCTTTTTTTGTTTGTTTTCCAGTTTGTATTAACCTATAACACTCACTTCTTGCTTTAGAAAGAACCAGTTTTTCAGATTGGACAAGTGGCCTTAATTTTTTTCAGATTGGTTTTCCAGATTGGCGTTAATTTTTAGAAAGAATCTGTAACACTCACTTCTTAGTTTTTCAGAATGGGTTTTCCTGATGTGCTTGATATAAAAAGTGAGATTAGGTGAAAAAAATAGTACATAGACTTTTTTTTCAATTGAATAGTTGATGGAGTATGCATTCAAATGTCACTTATTTGTACTCTCAGAAATTTTCGCAACATTGCTTGCTAAATTTCTATTTGCATGTCATTGTTGGACAACCATTCTCTAATAACAAAGTGATCAATGCTAACGGATTTGAGATGTGGTTGTTTTTAAGAATACTTTGACGGAAATTTATTGGCAAATAGAGGTGAAAGTAGTAGATTTTAGTAAACAGCAGTGAATTTTATCTTCATTATTTCTTGTAATGATGATTTCTAAAGCAAGGGACTTGTGGTGGTGTTGTTGTTGGATGGAATACAGATTATAATTTATATGTTCATAAGTTTTTATTTGGCAAACTACTGTTGTCTCTTTTCATTGTTGAATGAAACATATTTCTAACTAGTCACTACCAACTTTTTAAGTAATTCATGGGATAATGATATCTGTATTCCATCCAACAACAACAACAACACCACAAGTCCCTGGCTTTAGAAATCATCATTACAAGAAATAATGAAGATAAAATTCACTGATGTTTACTAAAATCTACTACTTTCACCTCTATTTGCCAATAAATTTTCGTCAAAGTATTCTTAAAAACAGCCACATCTCAAAATCCGTTAGCATTGATCACTTTGTTATTAGAGAACGGTTGTCCAACAAAGTATTTTGATGTGCAAATAAAAATCTAGCAAGCAATGTTGCGAAAATTTCTGAGAGTACAAATAAGTGACAGTTGAATGCATACCCCATCAACTATTCAATTGAAAAAAAAATCTTTGCACTACTCCTTGCATTTCACAGATTTGTGCCATAAATTAAGGCCACTTTTTTCACCTGATCTCACTTTTTATATCAAGCACACCAGGAAAACCAAATCTGAAAAAGTAATAAGTGAGTGTTACAAGTCCTTTCTAAAAATTATGGCCAATCTAGAAAACCAATCTGAAAAAATTAAGGCCACTTGTCCAATTTGAAAAACTGGTTTTTTTCTAAAGCAAGAAGTGAGTGTTAAAGGTTAATACAAACTTGAAAACGAACAAAAAAAGAAGTGAAATTACATATTTTTCATTTATGATCAATTGTCACAATCCGAATATTCATGAAAAAATACGTGATCATTCACATGTCATCAAGACTACCCAAACTTAAATGAGCAAGGGAAACAAAAACAAAGGCAAGAAACGTGGAGTTACCTCACTTGCCGTCAGTTCGAGAGAGAGAACAGATAGAGAATGGTGTCGGCAGCAGAGAGAGAACGAAGAGTGAAGGGTGTCGCCGGCGGAGAGAGAACGACGAGAACGAGTTTCGGAAACAGAGAGACACCAGAGAGATAAAGCCGTTGGGATGGTGGGTTAGTAAATCGAGAAGGGAGTAGGGTTAGAGAGATGGGGAGTGGAGCAACCTTGAAGAGGTTTCCAAAGGTTTGGGAACAATCTAATTCTAAGTACCCATACATGGGAAAGTTGTGAATTTTGTACAGAGGTTTCGGGTGGGCTAGAAGTCCACAGAGTTAACCTCTGTAATTGGTGGCAACCAAAAATTCCGAGTTGCAATGAATTGATCGCAATAAAAATTCAGCATTGCAACCAATTCGTCGCAATAAAAAGTTCGCGATCTACAAAAATTTATCAAAATTTGAAATGGCCGCTCAAATTCCAAATTGCAATGAATTGGTTGCAAATTTTTCTAGCCCGCGAGAAAATAAGAAGTTAGTACGTTGCGATAAATTCGGTTTTAGTACGTTGCGATGAATTCGGTCGCAAACCTAGTGACCAGCTGAAATTTGGTCGTAGCGGAAATCCTTATTGCGTCCAATTGGTCGCAAAAATAATACTAATTGAGACAAATTGGTCGCAGATTTTAATATTTTTCCAAAAATTATTATTTTCAAAAATTTGTAACTATCGGGTTATAGTCTTCAATTATACAATGTAAATTTCATACATATAAAATTACTGTCCAGTAGGCTTCAAAAGTAATGTTATATTTAACATTAATTTTGAAGCCTGTTGGACAGTAATTTATTATACATTTTAATGTTTACAATTAATCAATTTAAAAATATTATTGGGTATTAATGCCACATGCTAATTGATGAGTGAATTTTGCATAAGCTTACATTATTTTTCTTTAAAATATAATATCAATGGACCATACATTCTAACATTGTAATGGACAGTAAAATTTAATTCACCATCATCTCAAAATCCTTAGCTTCATCAGCTTCTTCATCTGTATCTTTGACGTCATTGTCTTTTTCCTCCTTCTCATCATCTTCGTCTTCCTCATCATCATGGAAATGTTCCTCCACATCTGCATCCTCGACAAGTGTAATGTCTTCCTAAAAAACGGTCCCATATGGGTAATTTAATGGTCGAGCCGACAGATAGTCAATGCCTTCATCTATTTGGCGTGGTTGCACACAGTCATCTTGGAATACCTCATGCTTTGGGGTCTCGCTTTCGTGAATAGTGGCATCAAATAATTCTCGAGCCTTCATTTTGTACACAACCAACCAATCTAATAAATCATGTTTATAGCTCGGATAGATAAGGTAATACACCTGAATGGCTTGTTGTCCCAATACATATGTGTTTGCAGTGCGCATCTTAATAAACTTCTTAACCTCAATGATCTTCATTTGTGGATGAATACGTGATCCACCATGACTATTTGTTTCAAACCATGTGCAGTTTAAAATAACCGTTCATTTGATGCTCGGCCCAGGGTAAGAAGCTGTAGAATCTCGTCGAGGAGAAGTCCTCATCCTCAGTACCAAAACAAGTGCCTTTAATGCATACGCCGTTGTTGTCTGCGGCTCTGTTAGCAGAATGACATTTAGTATGAAACCTATATCCTTTGACAATCTGATAAATCACATTTGTAGCTCGGATATAGAAGGTAATACACTTGAATGGCTTGTTGTGCCAATACATATGTGTTTGCGGTGCGCATCTTAATAGACTTCTTGACCTCAATGATCTTCATTGTGGATGAATACGTGATCCACCATGACTATTTGTTTCAAACCATGTGCAGTTAAAAATAATCATTCATTTGATGCTCGGCCCAGGATACTGAAGCTCCAGAATCTCGTCGAGGACACCGAAGAAGTCCTTCTCCTCAGTACTAAAATAAGTTCCTTTAATGCATATGTCGTTGTCTGTGGCTCTATTATCAGAATGACGTTTAGTATGAAACCTATATCCTTTGACAAGGTAATCGGGGAATGACTTGGCTATCACACTCGGCCCTCGTGCCAACATTTGTTGGATCAAGGGTGATCAACATTAAGTTCCTTTTGTGTTTTGATGATGTGCAAAATATTTGAGATAAAGAGAAAAAGGCTGGAGAGCTCGGAGTTGCGAAACAAGCCACTGCAAGTGCTTCACGTACGTTAGAAGAGTGTCACGTACGTGAGATAGGGTCTGAAGAAAAGCAGAAGCTACTGGAACCCTCTGAAGCACGTTTCACGTACGTAAGGAAATGTTCACGTACGTGTGTTGTAATT
>CAODLS010321887.1:0-22271 GCA_948243855.1 Flueggea neowawraea
CATTAAATGAACTTAATTCATCTTAATTAATTAATAAATTTGTAGAGAATAAAAGCACATTTAATGTGTCCAATGAATATTAATTAAATTAACTATATAAAAAATTATTTAAAAATTATAAATTATCAAAAAATTTAAAAATTAATGGAGAAATTTATAGATTGACTTTTCAACTTTATATTTGTCTAGATTCATATTATTATTAAATTAATTTAATTCATCTTAATTAATTAATAAATTAATAGTGAATAAAAGTACATTTAATGTGTTCAATGAATATTAATTAAATTAATTATATAAAAAATTATTTAAAAACTATAAATTATCACAAAATTCAAAAATCAATGAAGAAATTTTAAAAATTACTTCTTTAATTTTTTGTTTATGTGAAACACTATAATATATATGATGTTAGAGCTTGACTTGTTTCAGGTTAGGAGTCTTGGTCTCATTTTCCTAAGGAAGCTATTGGACACTAGAACATCCTACAAGAACCTCTCTTGATAGTTACTATAATATTAATAAAGAAAGAGATAATCATCATCGATCTTTATCCTCTCTTCATTGTTATAGGCAATGGTAAGCTGTTGATAAGCCATCAATTCAAAAGAGGGGTCATTTTCAGCAAATAAGTGGTTAAAACCTACAGTCCTAATTTGTGTTTAAAAGAAAAAATTGAGAGGTCGAAAGAAGGATGATTTTATATCTGGATTTGTTCTTCCATTATCAGATTCATACAAAATATATTTGTACCGATCATCATTCTCATCTATTACAACTTAATTTAAACTACATAAAAGAATACAAGAATTGCGGATTGAACTTCGAATTCTCTTTAATCTTCGCCCTAATTTCTCACGTCACCAAAAACATCACCAGTGACAAGAACATCAATGGATTCAAACGCTAAAGTTAAGTCAAAATCTCATATGACTATCCCCAAAACATCCTCTGTTGCGACAAATCAAAATAAATCTTTTTCTTATAAACATAAATCTTTACAAAGCAAAATTTTCACGAATTCAAAGAAACTCGCCAGTAAACATAATAAAATTACATCTAGGGTACAGCACACAAAAATTGTTCAAATTTAAAACACTTCATGAATTAAAATCTTGTACACCAAAAATAAAGTAGCCACTAAAAATGAAAAACCAAGAGGCAGAGAAATCAAAAGCTACAAATGAAAGGATGCATGAGAAATGGTGACAAGAAAGAGGAGGGGAGACAAATTTATGAAGTAGAAGATGATGAATGCAAAAGAAATTAATGCTTCGTGTGGCTATTTTAATGTGATGAGACATGGGTAAAACACCGTTTAAAAGTATTCAATTCTGAGTTGTAACAAAGACGTTACAAACATTATCAATAAGAAATTTTACAAGACGTTACAAGACTCATTCATTAATTGTCACTCTATAAATAGACATGGAGGATGACTTGATGAGGTATGTTTTAGTTCTCACTAGTTGCACTGATACTCTGCCAAAACTATTACTAACTTGAGCGTCAGATATTTCCCCCAAGAGCAAACATACCTCATTGTGTCTCTTGTTTGTAGGTTTCGAGGCATCGTTCAAGTTCTCGATCGTTTGAATTCTTTCTTTTATTGTTGTTAGAAGCGAGGCGACAACAATTGGCACCGTTTATAGGAACATGAATGAAAAGTCTTGTTCATCGTTGTTTAATAAGGAATTCATCACCAGAGCTGACAAGTGTCTATCATGGCATGAACACCCTTTCACCAAGTCGATTATCTCGAAGGAGAAGCAAGAAGAGTTGGAGTTGGAGCTGAAACCTCCAGAGCCACCGTCCTTGTTGTTCCTTTTGTTGAGTATGAGGCGTTGAGGATGCAAAATGAAGAAAATTAGAAGGCATTTGGAGAGATGGTGACGTTGTTTAAGAAATTTCTTCCCCAAGTCGCTCTTCCTCCCGCCTTGCATACTTATGCTCATAATGAAGGAATAACTGAGATACAAGACCTTCTACAAAAGATTCACCAACAAAATGCTCCATCTCGATTTCTATAGAACCAAATTCCTTCACCTTGTGGAGAGCATTTAGACGTGCCAGTAGGAAATGAAGTTGGAGCTGATATGAGAAAGCATACTATCCATAAGTAGTGGAGAGCATTTGTAGAAGAGGACCTAAAGTTCTAAGCCAGAAAGATGAAGCGGGTCGTCAATCAATCATGAGCGTCAAGGAGATGGCTGACATGAAGAGAATCATTGAGGAGGTTCTTGAGTAGAATAAGCTGGTTCCTGTGGAGGAAGAGCAAATAGAAGGAGAAGGGTCCATTCACCAGGGAGGTCATGGAGAAACTCCTTCTTCCTAAGTTTAAGATGCCACAGTTGCCAACTTTCTCGGGAAATGAGGATCCTTATGAACATGCACAAAATTACGAAGCTATCATGCTTGTACATAGAACAGAAGATGCTATCATGTGTCGTGCATTCCCAATAACTTTAGAGGATTATGCTCGCTTTTGGTTTCATGGATTGAAGGAAGCCACGCTCTCTTACTTCGATCAATTGAGGATGGAGTTCATCAATGTATTCATCATCAATAGCAGGAGAAAGAAAGATGCCACCTTTTTGCTAAGAGTGAGACAAAGGGAAGATAAAAGTTTGAAGCAATTTGTCAACCAATTTAAGAGCACAACTTTAGAAATTCAAGACTTGCAACCAGGAGTAGCAGTTGCGGCAATTTTCCAAGGCACTAGGTCAATCCAACTTTAAGAATATCTCTCCCTTGATCAACCTAACTCCCTTGCGGAACTTTCACTAGAGCTAATGATTATATCTTGCAAGCCGATGTGTTGGAAAATTGTGTTAAGAAAAGACGAGAAATATTAGCATAATGATAAAGATGAAGAGCCAGAATGTGACAAGAAGAAAGGGAATGTGGAAGAGTTGAAGGAGCCACCTAAGCTTATGCTCACCAATTTCACCCCCATTAAAGGAATCCAGATCGAACATTTTAGTGGCCATTGAGAGGTAAGGATTTCTTGAGTTTTCTAGAAGGACATATGAGCCTTTAGGCAGGAATGTGAAAGCTTATGGTTGATTTCATGCAACTAATGGACATGTCATGCTTCTCATGTTTGTTTACGATGGGCTTGTGCTTAGACATAGACTTTCTTATCTTTAACCCTCCCAGTTCACAACGTTTGATGGAAGTTGGATCGAACTTCAACTGAAATTTGAGAACAATTCTCAAATTTCAATTTCAATTAAAGAAATCACTTTCATAAAGCCAATTTTCCTTCCCAATAATTGTATGGACTATCGCTTAGTTATGAGTATTCAACAATATAAATCAATAGAAAAATATGTAACAAACACCATTTAAAGTAAGGTCTTTTATGTTTAAATGGTTGCTCCCACTTTTTTTTATCAAATCAATATCCCTCTAATCAATTTGGAAGCAATCTTATCATTTCTTAGTGTGCCAAGATCCATATTTCACTTAATTTTAAGTTGCATTTGGCTCAACACTTAAAATTAAGTTATTTAGATAGACAACGACTTGCCAATTGCACATTTTAACTCTTGGATAGTTGAGTGACAACCCTTTCTCCAAGTTCATATTTTTAATGAATTAACATCCAACTTTACGCCTCTAGATATAATGGATGCATTATTGTAATGGTTACCATTATAGAGCTTGTTAAGTCCAACCATATTCAAACATATCGATATCACTGTTACTCATCATGTTGTCCTAAGATTGTCTAATACTCCTTGTTTTGGCATAACCTATATTATGACTATCAAAGTATTGACATGTGTTGAATTATGGAAGACATTTATGACTTAATGTTTCTGTAAGGGATTATCGTGTTTGGATTTTATCATTTTTTTCAATAACATATTTAATCTATATCATCCATACATGCATCACATACAAGTATAAATAAAGGCATAATTAAAATATGACATTACATGCCCCATAACCTAAAATGATCTCTATAAGCCAATATGAAAATCAAAGATTAACCTTTAAGTATTCCTCATCTGGGCTTGTCTTCATAACAACGAACGAACCTCCATTGTTCATTTTGTCTTCATTACAAGTAAATAGCATTCCTAAAATATTATATACTAAAGTAATAAATGAAAGACACACATGTTGTGCCATAATGCTACATTAAAAAAATAACATAGCAAAATCCTACAAATATAATCTATCAATCACACTGAACATATATAAGGCCATGTCATGCATCATGCAAAAGCACATAAACATGTATAACACATAATCAATCATATCACATTTACAACACTTGCGAAATAATTTAAATTTACCAATTAGGTTACCAATGGGTTCATGAATCCATTGTATGGATTATTCAACTCTTGAATAAACTATGCAACTAGTTTCAAAATCGTTTTCCTAATAGAGAAAACTCAATTAAACAATTTAATGTAAAATTCTCTCAATCTCAATTAAAACAATTTCAATTGAAAACACCAATTTTAAATCCTAATATTTTAAATCTAGTTGTTAAATTTAAAATTCACCAATTTTAAATAGAACAACAAATTCTAATTTTGTCATCAAATTTAAAATATGCTCATTTTAAATAAAATAACAAAAGAAAAAAAAATATTATTAATTTTATTTTTATTAAAATCGAGTTGGGCCCATCACATGGGTCTACCCAACTCACTACCAAATGAGTTCAAACACGACATGGTGTGGTGTACGTACTCGCCAGCTTACATGCGAACACGCATTACGATTGGTGCGGAGCATCCATAGTGTTGGACAATCCAACCCACACGTTTGTCCACGCCATCAGTAACCTTAGGAAGTTAGTTTTAAACTAATTTTAATTTTTTATACAGATCTATTCGTGTGCTTCACAATTGTGCATATTAACTAGATCATCATGTCGTGCTGCAACGTCTCGCACGTGCCACTTTGGACATTCTAGCGCAATGTGCTTCATGGCAGCCATTAAACCAAGATAATAATCACCAAATAACATTCAATAACAATTATTTAAAATGTTTAGATAAGTAGCAATGATGGGGCGTCAATCGATCAAAATAATATTAACCTTCTCAAAACAGTAAAATGTGAGTAAAGCAATGAGCATGATCAATCCACAGAGACCGGTGAAATATTGTTTAATTGATGAAAAATAAAAAGTAAAATGGATGAATGAAAGTGAGGTTGAAGTCAAAATTTAAAAGCAAATAGAAATTGTAAATTCGCAGTAGAGAAATAAAACAACAAGAACGAAAATTACGGAATTCCAATAATAGTAAAAGCCGAGCTTAGGTACTCCTCCATTCAATCCAATCAGTTGATCACAGACACAAAAGATGAACATTAACCATTTCAAGCAAACAAAGTTATTGTTAACGGTGACATACTCAATTAACCAATCCCTTCTTACCTATTTGATAGTCCCAGGACGCCCTGCAGACTGTTTTCCTAACCATTAGACAACCCCTGGGATGCCCTAACAAGGCTTAATCTATGACAGCCGTAAGAATTAAAGGGACCTTTATCATAGCCAGTGAAATCGAAAATGCCATGATTCATTTAAACTAGATTACTCAGTTTCATAACAATGAACAATGCCCAAACCACATAAATTCACGTTATTTGTTACTTATATCAAGATTAATGTGACGCACTATTAACCTTGAATAACAATATACTATCTCAATCAATCAACTAGCGGGCTTTTGTCAATCAATCAATCAAAATAATAATAAGAGAACTCAAGAACAGAAACTAAATAAATATTTGAATTGATTAATAAAGTTAAAACAAGAGTCTCACAATATCAATGGATTAAACTTCGAAATACCTTAACTAGTAGGAGATTTAGTTACATATGCTTAAAGGAAGAACACCAAAAATTGCGAGAGTTGCGGCTGCCTCTAGAAAATGCGTGAATGAGAGATTTTAGAGGAGAGAGAGAAAATTCTATTTAAATACATCTCCAAATTAGAAAAACCTAAATCTCCTAAAAAATAACTAATAATAATAATAATAAAGCTAATTCTTTTGATCCAACAGCAAATCTGAGTTAGAAGCCTTCAAAACACATCCAAAACATGGCCCATAAGTGTGGCACGCAGTCCGATTCATATGGTAAAACTTAGTCAACGCACATCAACTATGGCGTGGTTACACAGAAATGCAGTTTTCGCCTGAAATGTGCAGAAACAACTCAAATTCTTTCTATTTTAACAATATTCCACCTAAAACACTAAAGAAGCATAAAAACATAAAAGCACATGAATAATAACAATTTATAATACAAAAATACACACAAAATGCAACATAAATCATGCCTAAAATGCAACCTGTCAAATATCATCACACTTAAACAATGCTTGTCCTCAAGCATTCTATAACTTAAAACTATTAAGAACCTTAAACTCCAACTACCCTTATTACTCCTACATAGTGTTAAACCCAAACCGATATGTATCGAAAGTTCAAGAGAAAACACAGCCATCGCCAGGATAGTCGACAATCTTAAAAAGATCATCTCAACACTAGTAATGCCCCCAAAAGAGATAGTCAAATTCACACCCTTACAAGTTTTACTCTATCTCTCAAAGTGTTTAGGTGTAAGTGTTTAACGCTCAAACTCACCCATAGGAAGTCTTTCCAACATTTGACATAAAGTCAAATCGTAACTACTAGTAAAATTTAACTAAAACACTAGTCGAAAAGGACTTTTCAAAGGCTTGTAAAGGGGTTAAATACAAAGGTTAATAAGTTAAGAGAGAAAACAACAAACCCTGGTGATACTTTCCATCAACATACATCGACCAGGTTAATGGAAACCTAAAAAATACATGTCTATGCTCAATAAAACAAGGTTGCCCATAACAAATTCTTATAAACCACGTTGCTTCACTCCATCACTTTTCATTACATATATTCTTTTTTCTTCTTCCTTTTTTTTGTTTTTTTCTTTTTTTTTTTCAAAATAAAGCAACATCATATTGGCATACGTACATAACAAAACTGGGCAGTCACATTTCTTTAATAATATAAGCTCAAAACCATATCTAAGACATGTCCATTATCAATGTAAACCAAAGCATTAACATACAAATTATCTTGGAAAAATATCACTAACAAAAATCTCTCAACTTAAGGGTTCAAGTGTAGAAAGTTTTGAACAAAATGGAAATTGGTTAAAACAGGTATAAAACAAAGAAAAAGTCCAAGGCTCAAGAGAGGTAAACAATGGATAAATATAAAAGGGTAGATACTGAATGAAAATGGAAAACAAAGAGTTAACAAACAATGTCTTTCGTCGTTTCGGGGTCTTAGTTAAACAATGTGGTCTTAGAAATGCACTTATGAAAAATTCCAGCTGGGGCCTACTATGAATGGTAAATCATATATCGAGAAAATAAAGTGTTTATGTCTCAAATTCTCACATGGGTTTGTGTGTGAATGCAAGTATGACTCCCTTTTGGCTCTATTACTAGGGGCAGTTTAATCCTGAAGTTAAGATGCATAAAAATTCAAGCTTTTACACGAATGGGTATATGAGGGCAGTAGAACTTTAAAACTCCTAAAGTTTTAAATTATTCAATGTTTAAGGATAAACTTGCATCAAAACATTGCAAAAGTCAGTAAGGAAATCATATATGCAACACGCAAAATGTAAATAGGAATTAAACATGAGCACACAAAATGTAACAACATATGCAACACAGTTACAACATGGTCATGCAAACATGAAATGCAGTACTGAAAATATATGCAGAAGAGACAAAATATGCATTTAAACCATGTAACTACGTGAGAGACAAGCAAAATAAACCACAAAAAGTCGAAAAGTCACACAAAAAATCACAGAAAATTGGAAAAATCACAAACAAACATAAAATCATAAACACAACAATCATGAATCCCATCCCCACACTTAAAATCTACATTGTCCTCAATGTATAAAAATTAAAGACAACAAAAATTAAAAAGTGAGAGAGTTGAGAGAAGAGCTTTTCTAGTGGTTCGACGGTGGTGGTGACTAATCATCTGCATGTAGAGAACGCTCGGTGAAGTTATCCATGAACCTATCAAACCACTTCACAAAAGCAGCGAGAGACTCTAAGAAGTGTTCCATGTGTTGTTGGTGAGCTTCCATGAATTGAAGACGCTCATCAACAGTTTGGCTTGGTGGTGCCGCGACAACTTCATCCACATTTTTGCAAGAATTCATATCGATCAGGTCCTACTTGCAGAATGATATGCATCCTGGAAAATGCATGGAAATCCAAGACTTCGACAGAAGCAATCTCTATTAAGACTGGGTTAGCTTTAGGTAAAACACCTAAGTGTCTAGCAAGATGAATGATAAGTGGGCCTAAAATTAAATTCTTCTTTTTAGTCGCCAATTGGCCGACGATAAACTGAAGTTGGTTAAGAAGAAAATATCCATTGTTAACCTTAAGGCGATTCTCAGCACACCAGATGAAAAACAATTCAGTTTGAGAAAGGATATTACTGATATCAACACGACCTGCAACATTAAGTGGTAAAAATCTGGTGCACTGGATCCCTAAGTGTATTAGCTTTGGAAGTTCGAGGATCATAAAGTCGCGGATCTGTAGAAATATATGCATAATATTCTCAGGCATTGAATTCAGTAGGAAAATCACAATAAAAAGTCAAAAACTCACTAGAGTGAACCTATGATTCACTAACCATATCAAGTGCATGGCCAAAAGCAATAACACTCATAGAAATATACTTACCAGCCAGTCTAAATTGTACTGTGCCAGGTGTAGTCACGTTCAAATCTGCACTCATATCGAACTTGAAAAATGTATAGAATTCATAAACAAGTTCAGAGTAGGTGGGCAAGTCACAAGTCAGAAAAAGTTGCAAATTTATTGCGCGTACCAAATTAACAAACCATATGCCTAAATTGAAATATTCCAGCACTTCGACACTAACAGTTCAGAGTGGGCAAATAGGCATGGTACTCACCTTTGCGAGCCTAGCTCGATCACTGGTGTTATTAAAAATGAGGTTAGTAGCATCAACATTGTTTTTCTAAACACGTGACCCACGCTTGCTGTAGCTCTTTTTATTTTTAAAGGACTGTATTGTGGGCTCAGGAAGTTCTGGCTCAAATTGCTCAGCAAGGTTAACGGCAGGGATTGGTGAAGAGCGACATCATGAAGGTCCGACTTCATGGATCGTCAGAGAAGGCGAGGCACGACTTCATGGATAAAGACGACCTCACAGTCGTTGTCTTGTCAGATGAGGTAGAGGATGAGAAAGACGTCCCCATTCGTGAAGGAGGATGATTGCGAATTCTAAAAGAGTGGTGGACGAAAGGAGTCGCAGTAGGAGGATGCGTGCAGTGAGAGGGTGTAGAGGCGGTGCGTGGTGGCTCAGAGGCAGCGGTATCAATGGATGGCAGGGCTAGGAACAGAGGCGATGACCCTCAATGCCATCTTGCTTTGAATTTATTGGTTAGCATGATGGAAGACGGAGTTGGGGAAGATTGAAGCTAGGGTTTTGTGGGTCTTGGATGTCGGTTTGTGAGGAGGCAAGTAGAAGATAGAATGGCTGCAGGTGGTCCTAAATTAGTCAATTAGGGTATAAAAAGGAAGTTTAAAAGATATAATTGCCCCAAACTTCCAATTTTTCCCTTCTTTGTTATGTTAAAACGACGTCGTGTAGAGCTGGGAGAAGGCGCCTTTGTTCTTGCAAAATGACGTGGCTTGATGGTTCTTGTCGAGTGCTCAAAACGGTGTCATCCGAGTGGGGAATTCTCCTGCACACTGTATTGAGCAAAACAACATTGTTTTCTTTTTGTCAAAATGTAGCCACTTTCGCATGTTTTCAGCAGCTCCCTAGGACGCACGTTACTCCTGTGGGTGCGTGTCTCCCTCCCTAAAGCTTCCCCACACTTATTCTCTTCCATCAAACTTCATTCCCTTCACCTAATTGCTCTACAAAATAGATCTAATCTCGAGACCAAGCACAATCAAATCCTGGAAAACTATGTCAGCTAAATAAGTCAAAATAAACTCATAGTATTGGATCAATCAATCATAAAAACAACCAAAAATAATAAAACAAAAATAAGAATGATAATAAAAACCTTGGGTTGCCTCTCAAGAAGCGCTTCTTGAACGTCATATTAGCTGGACTTAGGCTATGCTTAGTTGTAACAAGGTCTAGAAACATAATTAACATCAACTGAATGCGGTACAAAACCTTCATAAAATGGTTTCAGGCATTGCCCATTTACCTTAAAAATCTTACATGATTCAAGGCTTTGAATGTCTACAGCACCATGAGAATAAATGTGAACAACCACAAAGGTCTAATCCACTTCGATCTAAGCTTTCCTGCAAAAAGTTTCAAAGTAGAATAAAAAAGAAGTACCTTTTGACCTACCTTGAGATTCTTGTGCACAAGTTGGCTATTATGAAAGGATTTGGATTTAGCCTTGTAGATCACTTCATTTTCATAGGTGTGATTTCGAATCTCCTCAAGCTTTTGAATTTGTAATTTTCGTTGCTGTCCGGCTTCTCGAAAGTTCATATTGCACTCTTTCAACGCCCAAAAGGCCATTTTTTTCAATCTCAACAGGAAGATGACAAGATTTACCATACACAAGACGATACAGTGACATACCTAAAGGTTTCTTGTAGGTAGTTCTGTGAGCCCAAAGTGAATCATCTAGACATGTACTCCAATCCTTGCTATTTGGATTTACAGTTTTCTCCAAGATGCCCTCAATAATTTGGTTCAACACCTCAGCTTGCCCATTCATTTGCGGGTGATAAGCAGTAGAGACTTGATATATAACACCATATTTATTGAATACAGCCTCCACCACTCGATTGCAAAAATGTGTACCTCTGTCACTAATAATTGCTTTAGGCGTGCCAAATATAGCAAAGATGTTAGCTTTCAAGAAATCTACAACAACTTGAGCATCATTAGTTCGAGTAGCTTTTGCTTCTACTCACTTCCACACATAATCAACAACAAGAATAATATACTGATTACCAAAAGAAGAAGGAAAAGGACCCATAAAATCAATACATCAGATGTCAAAAATTTCACAAATAAGTATGGGTGTGTGAGGCATTTCATTTCTATGGTTTATGTTCCTATTTGTTGGCAACGATCACAAGCTTTACAAAATGCATATGAATCCTTAAAAACTTGGGGCCAATACAAACTTGATTCAAGCACTTTTCTTGCTGTTCGATTCGGACCAAAATGACCACCACATGTTGAAGAGTGACAAAACTGTAAAATAGATGAAATTTCAGTTTCAGGTACACACATGCGAATGATTTGGTATGAGCATAGCTTCTAGAGGTATGGATCATCACAAACGTAATATTTGGCATCACTTTTTAGCTTGTCCTTTTGGGATCTGCTAAACCCTTCAGGAAAACCATGGTTAGTTAAATAATTAACAATGTCAGCATACTATGGATCTCTGCATGGCCATGTAGAGGTACCTAACGCATACAAGTGCTCATCAGGGAATTATATAGAAATCTCAGCTTCTGTCTCTAAAATGTGAGGTAACCTACTAATATGGTCAACAACTAGATTTTCAACACCTTTATTGTCTTTTACTTCAATATTAAATTCCTGCAGCAACAGAACCCATCTAACCTTGGTTTGGCATCCCTTTTTTAATTAATATACTTGATAGCAGCATGATCTGAATAAACTATCACTTTCGTGCCCAACAAATAAGATCTAAATTTTTCTAAAGGAAACACCACAACAAGCATCTCCTTTTCTGTAGTTGAGTAATTGGACTGAGCCTAATCAAGGGTTTTAGATGCACAATAGATCACGTGTGTATCCCTTCCAATTCTTTGGCCAAGAACTGTGCCTACTGCATAGTTGGAGGCATCACACATCAACTCGAATGGAAGTTTCCAATCAAGATCTTGTAAGATCGGTGCAGAAATCAGCTTCTCTTTCAGAACATCGAAAGCCACTTTACAAGCATCATCAAATTCGAACGTTGCATCTTTCTTCAACAACTCACTTAGTGCAATCTTCAAAAAGTCCTTGATGAACCTCTGGTAGAAACTTGCATGGCCAAGAAAAGAACGAACTTCCTGCACATTTGAGGGGTACGACAACAACTTGATCACATCAATTTTAGCCTTACCGACTTCTATGCCTCTAGCCAAAACAACATGACCCAAAATAATACTTTGATCAACCATAAAATGGAATTTCTCATAATTCAACACAAGGTTTGTTTCAATGCACCTTTTCAGAACTTTACTTAAATTTTCTAAATAAGAAGTGAAAGAATTCCCATGCATAGTGAAATCATCCATAAAAACCTCAGTGAAATTCTCCACATAGTCAGAAAATATACTTAACATGCATCTCTGAAAAGTAGCCAGTGCATTGCAGAGACCGAAGTGCATGCGTCTGTATGCGAATGTACCAAAGGGGCACATGAAATTTGTCTTTTCTAGGTCCTCCGGAGCGACCAGTATCTGGTGAAAACCTGAATAACCATCTAGACAACAATAGTGAGTTTGTCCAGCTAAACGCTCGAACATCTGATCAATAAAAAGAAGTGGAAAATGATCCTTATGTGTAACAGCATTCAACTTCGTATAATCTATGCAAACACACTAACCATTAGGAATTCGGTTAGGAACTAACTCACCTTGTTAATTTGTAACAACAATAATACCAGTATTTTTGGGAACAACATGAGTAGGACTTACCCATTTGCTATTTGAAATGGCGTAGATCACACCTGTATGCAGAAGCTTTAAAATTTCTTTCTTCGCCACCTCCATCATAGGTGGGTTGAGGCGTCTCTGTGGTTGCCTGCACGGTTTAGAGTCATCCTTCAACAATATTCTATGCATATAGATAGAAGGACTCAAACCTTTTATGTCAGCAATAGTCCACCCAATAGCCTTTTTGTTATCTCTGAGAACTCGAACTAGTTTTTCTTCCTCCTGCAATGTGAGTTTATTTGAAATAATAACAGGAAGTGTATTTGAATCACCTAGAAAGGCATACTTCAGATGCTCAGTTAAAGTTTTCAACTCAAGCTCAGGTGGCCCTATGATGGACGGCATAAGCTTATTGTTTGAAGAAGTGACTGCCAAAAATTTTGTCTCTGCGGAGAGAGTAGGCACAACTTGCAAATCAAAGACGGCATGGTTCAAGGCCAACGACAACACCCAATTTTCATTCAATTCTGACAGGCACTTTTTTGTAAAACTTCCAACCAAAAAAACCTGCAGTAAATCATCAATATGAAACTCCATAAAATTTTTTGTCAGTGGGTCAGTGCAATTAATAGCAAAAATTGAAGAATAATCATTGGGATGTTTCATTGCTTCATTGATATTGAACTTGATTGCAGCACCATCAAACTCCATAGAGAGTGTTCCTTCATGTATGTCAATATTGGTTCGAACTATTTTCAGGAAAGGTCTTCCTGTAAGCAACAACCTTGAACTGGGAGTGCCATCATCCTTCATATCTAGCACATAAAAATCTACAGGAAAAACTAAATCGTTCACCTGCACTAAAACATCCTCTAAAACGCCTTCAGAAAAGACACTAGAATGGTCAGCCAAAGTTAGTACTACACCATTATGTTTCAAAGGTCCAACATTCAACGTAGAATAAGCAGACAAAGACATTAAATTAATCAAATCTCCTAAATCACACATAGCCTGTTCAATTCCAACATTGCCAATTTTACATGGTATAGTAAACATACCTGGGTCTTTCTCCTTGATAGGCATTTTATTCTGTAATATAGCAGAGACGGTCTCTCACATGCAAACTCAGTCATTCCTTTTCAACTTGTTCATCCCAGTGCACAGTTCCTTTAGAAACTTACAATAATGTGGTACATGCTTGATTGCTATAAGCAGAGGAATGTTGATCTCCACCTTCTTCAATGTTTCCAAGACCTCTTGATCATCCAAAGCCTTCTTTTTTCTGTTGTAATCTGTGTGGAAAAGGTGGATTTTCAGGGTTCACAACAACTGGTACCTCTTTTAAACTCTTCCGAGTCTTTGTTTATGTTTCAGTCACTATGGCGTGGGCACACAGAGATGATGACGTTTTTTCTGGACTAGGAATTTCCTTCCCACTTCGAAGAGTAATGGCACTTGCATTCTGTCTTGGGTTCACCTCAGGTTGAAAGGGCAGTTTTCCTTGATTTTCCAGCTTGTTAACAGAGGTAGTTAACTTTCTTATTTGATCTACTAGCTCAGAAAATTTTGTTTCTGTTATTGACTAAAAATTTTGAGTGGAAACGGCCAATGATTCCATAATTTCTTCCAAGCTTTGCACTTTGTCAATCTTTGGCATTTGTTGGTACTGAGCACTTTGTGGAGCTGTGTTTTGATTCCTTTGAGCTAAATTGTTGAAGTTGTTTCCATTTTTCCCATACAGCAGGTTTGGATGATCTCTCCATCCTGGATTGTATGTGTTGGAGTACAGATCATACTTCTTCCATGTGTTCTGCCCATAACCTCCTACTGCATTCACTTGCGCAACAGTATCCTCTTGTAAATAAGGACACAGATCGATTGTATGGTCTTCTTGCAGCCCATAGATCCCACACACTTGTGCCTTGTGTGTAGGTTGCCATTGACTAATAGCCATATTATTTATCAAAGTAGCAGTATGTTGCAACAGGTTAGTAATATCATTAATTCTTGGATCAGAGGATCTACCATTCCCCTTATTCACATGCCTTGTACTGGGTTCAGCCTTCGTGTTGAACTGTTGAGAGTTTGTAGCCATGACTAAAATTAGTTCCTGAACCTCTCTAGCCGTCTTGCTAATTATTACCCCTCCACTAGTAGCTTCTAGCATCCTGTGTTCCAAAGGTAAAAGTCCATCATAAAAATACTGAATCAAAAGTTGTTCAAAGATACCGTGTTGAGGACAACTCGAACAAAGACTTTTAAATCTCTCCCAGTATTCGTATAAGGTTTCAGTATATTTCTGCTTGATACTACAAATCTCTCATCTCAAATTTGTAGCTCTGGATGCAGGGAAAAACCTTTCAAAAAATAATCTAACCATGTCAGCCCAAGTATCAATGGAACCCCGTTGCAAGTAGAATAGCCACTTTTTAGCTCAGTCTGCCAGTGAGAAGAGGAAAGCCCTCAATTTGATTTGCTCTTTGGGTATGCCTTGAGGAATAAAACTAGAGCAAACAATATAGAACTCCTTAAGATGATTATTGGGATCCTCATTTTCCACACCATGAAACCTCGGCAGAAGCTGTATCAAACTAGATTTCAATTCAAATAGAACACCTAAGGGTTGATTCTGTATGCACAAGGGTTGTTGAGCTACTAGTGGTGCAACCAATTCTCTCAGAGTTTGTTCAGGTGGAGCCGCCACAACAGGTTGCACAATAGGAGGTGGAGCATTGTTATTATTTTTGTCAGCCATTTTTGTATCAAGGTTCAGTGTCAGTTACTACAATGCTTTTGGTTGGTTCAAACACTAAAGTCACAGAACTAGAAGCTCTTGCTCTACAGAGTTTAGCCTCTTTCCTCAATTGTTTAGCAGTATTCTCTATCTCAGCATCAAAGAGAAGATTATCTGCAGACAAAGAAGAGCGCATACGGAAAAGAGAAAAACTCAGTAGTAAAGCAAATAAACAAAATTTGAAACACCGGTGCCAAATTTGTTAATGTGTCAACCGATCAAAATAATATTAACCTTCTCAAAATAGTAAAATGTGAGCAAAGCAGTGAGCATAATCGATCCACAGAGATCGGAAAAATATTGTTTAATTGCCGAAAAATAAAAAAAAAAAGAATGAAATAGATGAATGAAAGTGAGGTTGAAGTCGAAATTTAAAAGCAAACAGAGACTGTAAATTCACAGTAGAGAATAAAAGCATCAAGAATGAAAATGATAGAAATTCAATAGTAGTAAAAACCCAGCTAAGGTACTTCTCTGTTCAATCCAATTAGTCGATTACAGACACAAAAGATGAATATTAAGCATTCAAGCAGACAGAGTTATAGTTAATGGTAACACACTCAATTAACCAATCCCTTCTTACCTGTTCGATAGCCCCAGGACGCGCTGCAGACTATTTTCCTAACCACTAGGCAACCCCCGAAACGCCCTGACAAGGATTAATCTATGGCAGCTGGATGAATTAAAAGAACATCTACCCTAATCAGTGAAACCGAAAACACCATGATTCATTTAAACTAGACTACTCAGTTTCATAGCAATGAACAATGCCCAAACCATATAAATTCACTTTATTTGTTACCTATATCAAGATTAATGTGACGCACTATTAACCTTGAATAACAATATATTATCTCAATCAATCAACCAACTAGCGTACCCTTGTCAATCAATCAATCAAAATAATAATAAGAGAACTCAATAACAGAAACTGAATAAATACTTGAATTGATTAATAAATGTTAAAACAAGAGTCTCACAACATCAATGGATTGAACTTCGAAATACCTTAACTAGTAAGAGATTTAGTTACACATGCTAGAAGGAAGAACACCAAAAAGTAGAGAGAGAGTGGCGGCTGCCTCCAATATGCATGAATGAGAATGAAAAATGGAGAGAGAGCCGCCAATGCTATGTAACAAGGTATATATATGTGTCCAAAATAGGAAAACCTAGAATCCTCTTAAAAATGGCTAATAAAAGTAATAATAATAAGTATTGTTTTGATCCAACAACAAATCTGACTTAGCAGCCCTCTAAGATGTCCATGAGGCTCCAAAACGTGGCCCAACAGTGCAGCACACGACCCAATGCACGCGGTCAAACTTGGTCAACGCGCGTCAACTATGATGTGGTCATGCAGAAATGCAGTTTTCGTCTGAAATGCACAGAAACAGCTCCAATTCCTCATGTTTCACTAAGATCCCACCTAAAACACCAAAGAAGTATAAAAACATAAAAAGACACGAATACTAACAATTTATAATGCAAAAACACGCATAAAATGCAACATAAATCATGACTAAAATGCAACCTATCACATAATATTCGAAAAATTACAAAATTAGGTGCAATTTTATGTTTTGTTATTTATGGTTATTAGATGTTTAATTTACAATGTATCTTCTATTCTCTTATACTCGGATTATTCTTTTTATCAGGTTATTTGTTTTCTACTGTGTAGTGTAGTTTCCAGTGAAGTAGCTTCATTTCCATCAATTTATTGCCTTTTTTTCTGTTTATTAAGCCATAGTTGGTTCCTCCCTGTCGTTCTAGAACAAGTTGTAAAGACATTTGGAATTTGTAAATCAGAATTAAAATAGAAAAAAAAAAGAAAATTTTTAAATTTTTTATAATTAGTTTTTTTACTGTATTTAAAGGAAGAATTAACGTGTGATTGATATTACACATACTCATCAACTAGTTGTTTATCCGCACTTGCACGGTTATTTAATTTTGTAGTTGTTATAATCTCGCAAAACTAATAATAAATCGAAACAAAATAATGTATAAAGCTATGAAACTTAAATAGATAATATAGTGAAAGAATATATAAATTTAAGAATTCAAGTGACAAGAATAAATTAGGGATTTATTAATTTATTTAATTATCTGCATTAATTAAACATAAACTGAGCCTATTTAAGCAGCAAAAGCTTCTTTTACACTGGGGGAAAAAATATAAATAAAGCCACCAAATAAATAATTAATGTGGATTATATAATGTGGATTTTTCAACATTCTAATTCTTAATATTCCTAGCATAATGTGGATTTTGCAATAACTGTTTTGATTTGATCATATTGCTTGAGTTGCTCACTGATGAACACATTCATGATTTCTCTTTTATATAATTCCGGATAATTTACTACACCAAAGAATTCATTTAATCCTTGTCTTTTTCCTTTTTAACTCTTGAGTTAAAATGTATATGGATATACTTCAACATTCAAATTCTTAATACTTCTAGCATAATGTGTACTTTGCAATAATTGTTTTGTTTTGATTATATTGCTTGTCTTGTTCACCGATGAGTGATGATCTCACTTCCTATTGAGTCCTAAGAGGCCCCTATTCGCTAATTCAGACTAAGACTATAGAAAGCAATATGTGAGAAGGTGATGGGTGTCAAACCATCAGACATAATCTCTACTCAAAAAATATAAATTTTGTATATAGCAGTAAATATGGTCTAATCCATAAAAATTTGTAAAGTTGATTTATTTGAAACGAAAGCAACAAACAAACGGGAGGTTTTGTTATAGAGAACAAAATTAAATATCAAAACAAATAAAATCATTAAATTTAATTAAAGAGAACAAGAATGCATTTAAGAGAAAATAAATAATAATAAAACCTAGTCAAGGTATATCTCAGTCTTACTTCACAAATTGATCACAAAAACTTAAAATCAATCAATATCATTCACATAGATAAGTTATAGTTACATGTGACACACTCAGTAACCAATCTCTATTTACTATTTCGATAATTCTGGGACGCCCTAGAAACTAATTCCCTTACCAATAAACAACTTCAGGGATGCCCTACAAGACTTAATATATCAGTAGCAATACAATCTACAGAGACCTTACTCAAGCCAACAAACTCAAAACATTGCAATTCATTTAAACATGATTACTCAGTTCTCTTAACAATAATTGAAGCCTTTTATTACAACAATTATGTTAAGTCACCACAAGTGTTAGATTATAATTATGGATATACAAGTCTAACTGGCAGAATATTATTTCATCAATCAATTTAACCAGCTGATATTAAATCAATCAACAAAATGATAATAAAGCACTCAAGTGTTAGGAATTAAGTAAATATGTGAATAATTAAGAACAAGTTTACATCCTCAGAATTTCGAGCTTTTCTGTGAATTGAGGGAAAAGTTGGAAGAAGGCAACTAGTCTTCAAACGCTTGAAATATTTTTGCATGGTTGCTCGAAGATCATTCAATATGTCAAGGGGGAAAGGCTCACCCACATGAGCAATGGCAGTGGGTGCAGGTATATCGAGAAGGGTAATGGTCATCCATCCCTTGGGAAATTGAAATTGATTTACTAAGGGATTCCAAAATAGTACTAAGGTGCCTATGAAAGGCCAATTGAAATTGAACTTATTAGTCGAGAAATCTATCAGTTGTCTTATGCTCTAAATTCAGTTCTTCATGCAATTAAGCGTCAATGGCCTCTAAATTCGGTTCTTTAGCCAATTTTGATATGGCTCGAAGGGATTTGTCAAATTCCTAGGGGTAGAGTCGGGCCATTTATACAAACAAGAGATTCTCCAAAGATTCCATTAAGAAGAATCCCTTTATTGGATATGGACGAAAAATGCTCAGCCATCTTTTCAAGTTGAGCCTCAAAAAGATGGAAGTTGGTGATAGGACCATTTTGTTGAGAATTTTTAGTTGTGCCTTAATGGAGTAGTGAGAGTTGAGAAGAGAGCAAAAGAACACAAGGATTTAGAGTGGTTTGATCAACCTTACCTATATATGTTCACTACCTAAGTTCCTCACTTAAGATTTTTCCAATCTACTATAACGATTATTAATTATGGCTCAATGCAACAAGGCCAATTAAAACGAGATTGATTCCAACTCTCACCTCTAAAGCCTAACACAAGATTAATTACACATTAGGCTCACACCTGTAAAGTCCTGGCAAAGTTATTTTCTTAGGTTCACAACAAAACCTTTCTCACACTTAAAGTGTTTATGAAAGAAATACAAGTGAAAGGTCTATGCTAGAAATAAGAGTATGCACTTGGTTTTCTCTCTAGCTTGATCTTCTGGATGAAAGATATATGTGCATGTATGTTCTGTATTCATCCCTGAATTTATTGGGATGTATTTATACTTCCTTTAGATTTTGTGGCCGTTATGAGCCAAAAAATAGTTGTTGGGACACAAATTAAATAGTATCTAGTTTCCTTTTTGAGAACTTACTCTAGTAGCTCCGATTCTCACTTGAGTAGAAAACTTCTTTGGTTCAATATGCCTAGTTTAAGCCTTCTTTACTCGATTAGAAATCTCATTTACTCGAGTAGATGAGAAATATGACCATTGGCATACGATCTCTTAAGAATATTTCCTTTTATAATTTGATCACCTTAGATTGCGTCCCTTGTCTGCCAATGCTTACTCGAGTAACCAATGGCTTACTTGAGTAACTCCTTCTTTGAAACCAATATATTCACTATTGAATGAATCCCGTGATATCATTATTTTGAATGTTCCTTTTCTCATATTCTAATTTAGACTTGAATGTTCGTTTACTCAAGTAGACCTCATGTATATGTGTCCCCTGGAACTTCCATTTACTCGAGTAGACTATGTACTTGCTCGAGTTATAATTGCATTATGTTACGCTTTTGGAACTTTGTTTACTCGAGTAGATTTCCTGCTTACTTCAGTAGCATTTGCCTTAAGCCCAATCTCTTTGTACTTTGGCATTCTATTGATCAAACCTTCTTACCAAGCTTTGTTCATCATTAAAATATAAGAGGATCCAAATATTAACCATCCTTGGTTCAACAATCTCTCCCCTTTTGATGATGACAAAAACTTTATTAATTTAAATGCTACATCAAAGGAAACAAATTTAATCAACGTTTTTTTTTCCTTTTCAAGAGGTTAGAATCATGTCAAAATAATGTATGATCCCGCAAATTTTAAAGTTCTACCCCTTTACATTAAAGCATAACAAATTCATTCAATAGTCTCCCCTCTTTTATGATCATCAAAAGGATTTAACAATAAACAAGCTTCACTCCCTCTTTCAAAATCAATTTGTGCATACATACATACATACATACATACATATACATGTATTCTCTCCCCCCATCTATTTCAAAACTATGCACATGACATAACAAAATCCTTATAATCTCCAAAATCATGCAAAAAATAACAATTAAAAAACAGATTAAAGTGCATGAAAAATTAAGAATAAGGAATACCTAATGTATCGTTAAGCACATATATGTGAGTCAATCATCTTCATCACTACTTGAAGAAGAGGTATTATCTCTATTGTTCTTCTTATTTTTTCTTGCCTTCCTTTCTCTTTCCCTCATCTTGTTCCTTATCAAGCTTTTGTATTTGGAGAACTTTTAGGAGTGGAACTCCAATTCTTCATCTTCCTCATCTTCTAAGCTTGATTCTTCTCCACTTTCTTCTTCGCTTTGAATATGTGTTTAAGCCTTCAATGCTTTTACTTCTTTTGAGACTCTCCCTCTAGATCGAAGAATGATCTTATAGTTTATAAGACAATCAATGAGAGCATTGTAGTCCAAGGTGTTGAAATCTTTGCTTTCCATTATTACCTTGACTTGTGAATCTCAAGAGTTACGCAAGGATCTAATCACCTTCTTCACTTTGTCATGCTCTTCTACCTTCTTCCTTAATGCTTCTAGCCCATTTGTGATTTTTGCAAATCTATTAAAGGAACTTGTGATGGTCTCATCTTCTTTGATGGAGAAGAGCTCAAAATCATGTTGGAGGAGGTTGATTTTTGTTTTTTTTTTTCACTTGGGAAGTGCCTTCATATGTTAGCTCCAAAGACTTTTAAATTTCTTGAGCACTTTGACAAGTAGAAACTCTTCTTATCTCTGAAAACTAGGTCTCAATATACAATGGCAATCCAAGAGGGGGTGAATTGGATTTTTAGTAAGTTAAAAAATTTGTTCAAAATCTTTTACAAACTAAAACAAATAACAAAGTTCTTTTAAACTAAAATCAAAGTTAAACGCGGAAGCAACTTAAAACTAAAGATCCAATCCACACACAATAATATCAATCAAATGCAAATGCAATGTAAGTAAGAGAGAGAGAGAGAGAGTAAAGGAAGAGAGAATAGATCTGATTTATAGTGGTTCGGTCCTCCTTGACCTACGTACTGTCACGACCCATAGTCAGGCCTGTGACCGGCGTACAAGGCAGACCATCTGTGGAAGCCCGATCCATCCCGCACAAGCCTCTATGATCAGTACACTAACCGACTTATCCAATTATTTATTTAAAATATTTAAAAAAACATTTAATAAATGAAATAAAAATAATTTATAAGTGTTTATCAATATATATATATATATATATATATATATACATATATAGTATATCAAAAATATTAATATAGTTATTTCTCATCAGAGTTATCCCAAAATACATCAGTGTAGCCCAATACCCAAACAGTAGTCGAATGTGGAGCTCTATCACATAGCAAAATAAAGTCCCGAACAAGGGCACTCACAGTAGCCAAAAACGTCTC
>CAODLS010321980.1:0-10958 GCA_948243855.1 Flueggea neowawraea
ACATGATCATCACACAGAGCTTATACTAGTCTTAGTTTATTTCTACTCTCGTGGTTATAATCGACTAGGGATGTTTAGAATGAAATTCTTTATCACTTCCAGGTTCTACTATCAAGGTCCTCAACCTTGATAACTCAAGTGTCGAATATTCATTCATGGACATTTTATCAGCCATATATGCACAGAAAATAAATGAATGATAAAACTAATGCCTCATATTTTTATTTCCAAAATAAAAGGTACATATGCAATGAATTGAGGCTAGGGCTTACACTAACATTAATGATATTCGATATTGTTAATGTTGAAGTCAATTTTCTTAGTTAAGATTAAAGTCATGATTGATAGTTGATGAAGTAAAGTCAAAATGGGACGGATTGGAGACGAAACAACGAAGTAAAGGTGTAACAGTGTGTTACACGGCCGTGTCTCAGGCCGTGTGTTTCAATTTATTACACGGACACGTACAAATCGACCGTATTTGGTTGGATCTCGATCGTGTCTTGCCCAGTTAGCCCGTGTAACCTATTCTGGACATGATTCCTGCTTAGAAAAGGGTTCTAATACGTGTATTAGTGTTTTGAGTGGTCTATTTTAGCTAGGGTTTCATTGTATACTATAAATAAGTGGCTTGCGAATAATTTTGTAAGTCTTTTGTTGCTTTTGACTCTGAATAATAGAATTACTAAGCTCTCTACCCGTGGACGTAGATCGATTATTAATCGAACCACATAAATCTTGTGTTCTTGTGTGATTGCTCTTTGTTATTCCGCATTCTTCTATCGCATATTTTCCCTGACAAATGGTATCAAAGACAGAGTTTGTTCAGAAACATTGGGTTCATTCTGCAGAAAGAAGATGTCTTCGTACAAATTCGATATTGAAAAATTCAATGGGTCGAATGATTTCACACTGTGGAAGCTGAAGATGAAGGCAATTCTAGTTCATCAGAAGTGTGATGAGGCGATTGAAGGTGGAGAGAAATTACCAATAGAACTGACAGCGGCGCAGAAAGCGGAGGTTGTGAAGAGAGTGCATAATGCAATTCTATTGAGTCTGACGGATGAAGTCTTGAGGGAGGTGGCTGATGAAACTACTGCAACAGGCTTATGGAAGAAGCTGGAGAGTAGGTATCAAAAGAGATCCCTGTCGAACAAGCTTTATCAGAAAATGTGACTGCATACCTAAAAGATGTCAGAAGGCATGCAGGTAAAAGAACATCTTGATAAATTTAATAAGATTGTATTAGATTTAAAAGGTGTTGGTGTTGACATAGATGATGAGGATCAAGTTATGTTTCTGTTGCATTCATTGCCTGAGTTATATGAGAGTTTTGTTGATACTATCATATATGGTAGAGATTGAATTTCTTTTAATAATGTGAAAAATGCTCTGTTGTCTAAAGAATTGAAGAGGTTAACTTCTAGTTCGGGTAGAGACAGAGTAGAGTCCGGGTTAACCATTAGTAGGGGCAAGGGAATGGGTAAGAATCATGGTTTGAGGTGTTATCACTGTAAGGAGATTGGACATATGAAAAAGAATTGTCCATATAGGGGAAACAGTGAGAAATCAAGTGCAACAGTTGTTCAGAATAATTTTGTAGAGTTTCAGGATAATTTTTATGAGGGGAAGAGTAGTGAAATATTTACTGTTTCAGCATGTAGATCTGAAGATAGATGGGTTATTGACACTGATGCAGCTTATCACATGATTTTTTTTAGAAAACTGTTTAGTTCTTTTAAAAAATGGAAAGACAATATTAAATTGGGAGAAGGTGAGAAACTGAGTGTTGAGGGTAGTGGATCTTTGAAGATCAGTATGCATGATGGAATAGTCAGAAAACTTGATGCTTAGTATGTCCTTGGGTTGTTAAGGAACTTGATTTCTTTTGGTGCTTTGTTGAAGCATGGTTATGGTTTATCTGGGAGAGGTGGTGCAAGGGATCTTCGGTTATGATAAAGGGTAGATTGTGGAATGACATTTACACCTTGATTGACAATTCGGTAGTTGCTAATGATTTAAGGAATGTTGTGAGTTCTGCTGAAAAACGGGTGAAGTTTGTGATTGAGACTCTAGAAGAGGCAAAGATCGATCTGGTTGATTCATGAGGGCTAACAACAAGTGTACCAAGGCATGGTAATTGTGTTAGTGATGTAAAAAGGACATCACTGAAAGACAGGAAAAGATGCGGGGTGGTGTGTTGTTAGGAATGGATGGAAAGCTAGCGCTAGTGTAGGCAAGTCTGGGTTGGACTTGGTTCATTGTTGTAGGACTTGAGGCCCTTCGGGGTGGTGTGACAAAGGAGTAATTCTATAGATGAGTTGTGTAAGGAAGAAAATTCACTTTAAGGTGGAGAATTGTTAATGTTGAAGTCGATTTTCTTGTTCAAGATTGAAGTCATAATTGATAGTTAATGAAACAAAGTCAAAATGGGACGGATTGGAGACGAAACGGTGAAGCGAAGGTGTAACAGTGTGTTACACGGCCGTGTCTCAGGACGTGTGCTTCAATTTATTACACGGACACGCACAAATCGACCATGTTTGGTTGGATCTCGATCGTGTCTTGCCCAGTTAGTCCGTGTAATCTATTTTGGACGTGATTCCTACTTAGGAAAGAGCTCTAATACGTGTATTAGAATTTTGGGTGGTCTATTTTGGTTAAGATTTCATTGTATACTATAAATAGGTGTCTTGAGAATAATCTTGCAAGTCTTTTATTGCTTTTAACTTTTAATAATAGAATTATTAATCTCTCTGTTTATGAACGTTGATCGATTTTTAATCAAACTATGTAATTTTTATGTTCTTATGTAATTATTTTTTATTATTTTGTATTTTTCTATCTCTCATTTTTTCTGAGACAGCCAACATTCCTTCATTTTTATCAAGAATGGCCTGATATTTATCACCTTGCTTACGTGTGTGGGACATCTGCATACCCAAATAAGTCCCAATGTTCGACGCAAATGGAAGACCGAAAGCTTCTGCTATAGTTGCACTAACCTTTGGACCAAACCCTTGGGAAAAGCAAATTTTGGATTTTTCGTAGTTAACTTTGGCACCCGAGGCATCACAAAATAATTCTAGACAGAATTGGATAACCCTGAGTTGCTCCATGGAAGCTTCTGCAACCAATACCAAGTCATTTGCGAAAATTAAGTGTGATATTTTTAGGCCTCCTCTGCTACCCACAATAGATTTCCAATGGGCAGCCTCTACTGCCCCTTGAATAATATGAGCAAGTCATTCCATGCAATATATAAACAGGTAGGGCGGAAGGGGATATTTCACACAATGGAAATTGTGGTGTGATTACATAGATAATAAATAAAAAATGTATTTTTTTGAACATGTTAAATGTCTCAAATTTAAAAATCCAATTCATAGATTCTAGTTGATATATTATTTAACAACTAACTCCAAATTCTGATAATTGTGTACATTCTAATATTGACTTGTTTTTTTTTTGTCAGTAAAAAGGGGAGCTAAGGGTTATCTGTAATAGCGTATCTCTACTGATATGACTATGTAGCCAAATATTTTCTATCATAGAATGTTGTTTTATTTAATAATGATCAAAAGAGATTCACCACGACACTCTCTAAAAATTAGCATTAAATAAATCACTTTGTTAATTAAGAGAGAATATATTGAATGTTGGTTGCTTTAATTACTAATTAACAACTAAATTGACAAGATAGTTTCTCACTAACAGTTCTCTCTTCTTTTAATGGCCTCCGGTGGTTTTTGGCTCTTTTTGTCAGCTTTAGCCATAAAATGGACTCCCGTTTGTGACGAACCCAATATTTTTTTCACCCAAAATACCGTTAAATAGTGTCACAATATTATGACAATAATTTAAAAATAAATAGATAAATAATAATTAAATTAAGAGGTTAATTATTTTTATTTTTTTACACTTAGAGGGTTACGAGTTATTAATAAAACTATACATATGAGATCTTGTTGGGTGGGGTCATGGAACCCCTGTGACCGATTTGGGTCCGTCCCTGATTCTCGTGGTCCTTTCCCCCAGTTTCTTTTGCAAGATCTTGTATATAATCTCTACCTCTGAGGGATTTCGTTGTTGTGTTGTTTATGTCTTTGGTTTTGGTTGGTCTCCGGTGTGGAGTTTTGTCCAGCCTCAATTCCGACAGAGCTGGATCCGCGTAATGGACTAGAGATCATTGGCGTAATGGGCGCTGAATGACTTCCTAATTGGCATTTTGATGGGTTTTTTTAAGTGGGTTGTTGTAAATACAATTTATTGGAGAGGCTTTCCTTGGCTCCAATGTGAGGTGGTCAACGTGCATTTCGATGCTGTCCGGCGAGGTTCGTGTTGTTGTTGTGCGCTAGCTTTCAGCAGCGACGACCGAAGACGATGGAGAAGGGTTTCTAGATTGTTCGTTTGCTAGGTTACATGAAATTCGGGTCAGATATTTTGGGTTACATATGGGTTGGGTAGGGCATACCCTACTCCAAGTTACATGTTATTAAATGTAAAAAAAAGTGGATTATATATGTAATAATTATGAATTATTATATCTAAAAGAATAAATAATAAAAATTTAGTATAAGTTGAAAAAATTTACACTTAACCCTTGTTTGTTTAGACGGGAATGGAGAGGAAATAAAAAAAATGAAATCAAACTTCTTTTCTTTTTTGTTGTTTGTTTCAATGAAAATAAAGAGAAATGGAGAAAAAAGAATTAACATAAAGAGAAATTATTTTATGCATAATAAAAATATATTTTATCCTCTATATTACAATTAATAATAAAATAAAATATGAATAAAATAATCTTTAATTTAAGTAGAAAATCAAATTTCTCTTCTAATTGAGTTAGAATGTTCAAACAAAAGGAAGAAAAATGCATTTAACTTTCCTCTTTTTCTGTCATTAAAGGAAATACAATTTTTTTTCCTTTCTCATCTTTTCTATTGTTCCAATAAGGCTCAAAAAAAAGGCTTAAGTGTAAATGAATCCCTCTCCATATAATAATAACATAACTATATATACTTGTTAAATAAAAAAATATGATTTCATTCAAATCCATAAACTTACTTTATAAAAATAGTTAATTTTTGAAAAAAATTACATTAATATTTAAAAAAAACTTATGTATTTTTTTGCAATAAAATACTTATTATAAAAACATATTAAAAATTAGTTTGACCATCATTTAGAATAGACGGTGAGGGAAAAAAAGAAAATGAGCTTCATTAATCTTACTACCTCCATTTCACCATAAATGACTTTTTTTTAAAAATTTTTTTGTCAAATTATTTTTTATTTTACGAAATTAAAAAGACTTATTTTTTTTCATACTTGTCCGTATATACAATAATTATTTGTTCTTTTTAATTCATAGTCAACAACTATAAATAAGAATAATATAATAAATTATTATCATAATCAAACTATTTTAATGATTATCTTATAATTTTAAAAATTACTTATTGTAAAAAGGATGGAATATTAATTTTCATGGTATAATTCAAAGAAAATAATAGTCACTAATGTAGGAGAATCCACAACTTAAATATATCAAACTAGTTACAGACCCGCAAGATTTACAGGTTTCTTAAAAAAAATTGTATTTGATATGAAAAGACAAAAAATAATATTTATATATTATTAAAAAAATCATAAAGAAGAACATTTAATTTAATTAAACTAACCATTGCAAGTTCTTAAAAACTTCTTTGTACACCACATTTTGAATTCTATTACACATTTTGTCTTCGTTGTGGTAAATAAGAATCTTCAATCCACTTTTTCTAGTCACCATCGAAACAAAAACATATCTTTGACCATGACAGAAAACAGGTCGGGAGAGATATAATCCGACATGTGAAAGTGATTGTCCCTGGCTTTTGTTAATTGTCACGGCAAAACAGACAACTAACGGGTACTGTCTCCGTTGGAATTTAAAAGGTAATTTGATATCCGAGGGAGTCAGAAAAAGCCGAGGAATGAAAACCTTGTGTCCGATATTGCAGTCAGTAATTATTTCAGCTCCTATCACATGTTTCCCTAAAGAGTTACAACCAATCGAGTACCATTACACAATCCAGCAGTCTGATCAATATTATAGAGCAACGTCACATGTACTTCAATCTTAAGCGTTATTTTGTGATTTGGTAACCCAGAAGAAGTAATAGTGTTCAAAAATTCGGGAGTGTAAATATTGTCAACATTATCCGAATGTGCATCAACTTTGCAAATGGAATCAGAACTCAAATAGGTTACCTCTTGTCCTGGCCATCCAGACAATATATATTCATTAACCTTGTTCACAACATCCCAAGTTAGTGCGAGAATAGCGCACTCTTGCAAAAATCTCTAATCTTGACCATTTTTCAACAAATTAGGATAAGTGTTATCAACAATGGCTCTAATAGGATTTTCAACATCTTTAATAAGAAGATCATCTGGTATTTCAAAAGCTACTTCACCATCATTATCCCCACCAATTTTTCCATCTCCAACGTTTAAGTTCCATTCTAAAAACGTTTTTAATTCTTCTTTGTCTGTGCTGGAACTACCGGTAAGTAGCCTCATGTTCTTTGATAATTTTAGCACTTTACAAAATCTCCACAAATAAGAAGAATTAAGAGAAGCTGAAACAATCTATTGTCTTGAGGCTCCCAAAATAACTGACAGTATTTGTCTAAAATCACCTCTAAAAACCACAACCTTGCTACCAAACGGCATGTTCAAGCTGTTGTTGTTATGAAATCTTAGAATATCTCGGAGAGTCTTATACAAGGCTTCAAAACAATGTTTATGAACCATTGGCGCTTCATCCCATGTAATAAGTTTCAGCATGCAGACTTCCTTGCTTGATGTTGCAAGTGGAATCTTCATTTATCACCAACGGAATACAGAACCTGGAGTGAGTTGTTCTACCACCTGGCATAAGAAGAGCAACTATACTACTTGAAGCAACTGTGAGAACAATTTCACCTTTGGATCTCAGAGCAGATGATAGAGTTCTCCATATATAAGTCTTTCTAGTACCGTCGTATCCATAAACAAAAAACAAACCCCTACGATCATTATATATTGCCTCCATGATAGTTTCATACACCATTCTTTGGTCATCATTCAATGAGGACAACAGACTTTCACATTCATTCGCTAAAGAAACTCTGTCATAACAAAGTTCATCATTGATAAGCCTATTACTTCGTTCTTCCAACAGAGAAACTCCTCATTGTCCTGTTCAAAATCTTCTCATAGTTTTTCAACTCCTCGTTGGTCATTTGTAGCTCTGATAGTATAGATATACACGAAATTAAACAAATGTTTGTGAATGACATAATCAATCATGCAATCAATTTAATAACTTGACTAAAATAATATTAAATATTTGCAATAGCATTTTTTAACTTGTGAATATAATTGTATAAAAAAAATAGAAGATATACAAAATAAGCATGTTGTGAATAGCATAATAAATCATGCAATTATTTTAATAAATTTAATAAAATAATATTCAATAGTTGCAATAAAATTTAACATATGAATATAAATCTATTGAAAAATGAAAAGTGTATCATCCAAAAGAGGATGGCACGTTTGATCCCAAACAGCTTCGGGCTTAGTCATACTTGTAGAGAACAACAAAGTAGCAAACAAAGCCCGCAAATAATATTCGGAGCCCCATAATGACGCTTCAACTATTGCATCAATGTATTCCTTATCATCATCCAATAACTCTAAGGCAAAGCATGCGTATCTGAATGTTGGGTGAACTATGCCATGGACAGTTCTGATTTCATCATAACTTGTCAGCTCGTTCACAAAATTCAACAAAAGCCCCAAATAGCATAATTCACCCACTCTTGGATGGACATAAAAAATTTCTGCCAACACTCATTCCACATTGTCTTCGACACCATTTATGAGTCTTTGTTTTTTCTCCTGTGGAGTTATTAATATGATGAACTTCTTTCCAAACAATTTTTTGTGGAAATTGAACATAGGTCAATTCTTTTGCCTCGGGATATTCTTCATTTGCCTTCATCCATTGCAGAAACATAGTATTGTCATTTTCAACCTTATTGACCACATTATCAATAGGGTCATCATCTTGGAAAACAATAGTTTGCTCATTCGAAAGATGAAAACTCAATCTTTCCACTGCAGACTCCCGATAAGTAATAGGAAATCCAAATATTCTCCAGGCTACCTCACACGGAGAAACATATCTACAATCATAGTACATTTTCACCTCATCAACCATTTCACCACTATCACTCTGATAACAAAAAGTGGTAGTTATGCGATCATCCCCTTTATTTACATACTTGAACAGGTACTTGATGGCAGTATCTTAATTGCACCACTTGACATTTATATGAGCATCATACTTCACCAATAGGAGAGGGTTATAAGGAACAACATACCTATGGTCACGAGGAACATTGCATTTCATAACAGTTCTTCCATTATCACTTCTCTTATACAAAGGATATCCATCTTCGCCAATAGTGGTCACTTCGACAAATTTTTTCGAAAAGTGCTTTGTACACTTGTCGTCACTCATACACAGTGAACTTTTGTTTGCAATACCTCAAGGGCCATGTATCATGAAGTTCACGACTGCTACATATAACCTAGGATCTGTTTCTTTGTCAGGAACTTCTGCAGAAATTATCTTGTCAATATCTACACCAATTACGTGCTTGTCTTCAGGATGCAAAAACAACAAAATGTGCGCACGAGGAAGACCACATTTTTAAAACTCGACTGTATACGTTACTGCAAAATAAAATCATATTAATAGCTCAGTTGACAATTAATAAAATAATATTGTAAAAACATTATTTAACAAAAACTTACTTGCTTTAACACTTTCGAAAATTTGGTCTTTTTTCACATTGCGAACAAATTGACCCGCTTCATTTTGAAATTCTTACTATAATGTCAAGTCTGTCCTCTGGTTTTAGACACAACTTATCAACATACCTATGTATTTCCGACCATTTGGAATTGCATGTAATAGTAATGAACATATCTGGATATCCGGTCCATCTACATATAACCATCGCATCTTGATAGTTTTGTATCATGTATCTTGAAAAATACAAAAAAGAATAAATTAAAAATCAATGTCAATTTTAAAATCCAAAATTTTTAATAAATTAAGCAATTATACTCACAGTGCACCACCAACGAAAGAAGAAGGCAATACTATCCTTTTGTCAATTGACGATGGATCAGTTTTGCCTCTCAACACAGCTTCAGACAAAGCTTTATACAAATCTGCTCGAAGATTCTTTTGGTTGAATCTGATGAAAATCAACCTATCTGACTCAATCATGGTCCAAACATCAACTAAAAATTGTTGTAACAACTTTTTCGAGATCATAATTGTTGAGGGTCCACCATTTCTTTGCATGAACTGAAAGAAAAAAAATTCTCTCATACTTACAGTTTCCCTTTTACCTTTTTTACCACCACTAAACTGAATATCCTTTCTGTATCCATCTTCACAATACAGAAAAAGTAATGGATATTGCATTGGAAAATAGGCAGGATGTAACTCATGAATTCTTTGTAGCATACCAGATTGAGTCTCAACAATTATGTCCCTATGCTTTTCTAAAGAGTCAACGTCCCCCGCGATAATTCCTGCAACTTCTGAAGCTGTAGGCATATTGTAATTTCGACCATCACATTTTCTACCTCCAATCAACCTCAGCTTGAAATCTTCACATGCAAATTCAGCAAACCTATCTCTTGCCAATCTAAAACATTTTACGAGGACATTGTTCTCATCAAGCATTATTTTCAAGTCCTCAATAATGGTATGATCAAATGTTGCCTTATTCTTCTTACCACTGGATAAAAAAAATAGTGAGTTAATGAGATAAACTTAAATGAATATTAAATCAACTTAGTAAAAATGTATCAATGTACCTATTGACATTAGCTCTATTTGAAATCTCATTTTCAGTATCATATATATACAGTTGGGAAAACTTTGGAGTTGTCCCAGAGTTAGGCAACAAACTACCAATCCTATGACAATTTTGTCCGTGAAGCTTAAACACATATGGACCTTTACCATCATTCACCGTGTTATCAGTCTGACCCCCATCGAAGTAAATGAAAACATCATATTATAACCTCAGATATTGTTTAAGAAATCACTGCTTCGGTTGTCACTTCCAAATAGTAGATTTCTTAACAATTCAGGTGGCTCTCTTAGCAACGGAAGTTTGACCTTTCCATTTCCACAACAAAGCGAAAATTCTGATTTTGCACTATTTCGATCCTTGCGAACTCTTTCATTATATCTCATAAGTGCACCACAATAAGAGCATGAGAAATCAGGATCGCCCAAATCAAGAACATTTACATAAAATAGGAAAATAAACCTCCAATAAAACTAAATATAAAAACTCATAAATATAATGTATATTAATAAAAAAAATTGACAAAAATATTTACCTTTTTCTTCGGTTACTGCTCCACCTCCATTACAAAATTTAAAAATTAATATATATGATTGTTTAAAAAACTCATAATTAAAATAAAAAATTTCATAAAAGATCGCTTGTGCATATTTTAAAATTATAAAAATATGAATAAGAAAATAACACATCACCTACTACTTAATATTAATATGCATAATAAATTTAAATATATGAAAATCTGGATAAAATATATTCTGAATAAAGATAGTTTCAACGTATAATTATTGCAATTATCCACATCCATTGTATTAGATGGAATTGTCTTCATGTGGTTAGACGATAAAGCACCCAAAATATTTGAAAAGTAATCAACATTCATCGGATATATATTTTGTTGGCTAGCACCCGTCAATTGAACAACTTGATTTAGTGAAATACGATTATGAGACCCATTATTGTCTTGACAATCTGAAGTTATATTTTCTCTTATGTGATCTTCATTACATCTTATAGGAAAAATTGAAT
>CAODLS010322150.1:0-10687 GCA_948243855.1 Flueggea neowawraea
AGGGCGGAGGCCGCTCGACCCCACCTCCGGTCTGATGGACCTCTAACCCTCCACCCCCATCCCCAAAATCAATGTACCAAATACATTATAGAGATAGAACATTTAAATATACACATTCAGGTCACACATTTACAAAAAAAACAATTGAAAGAGATGAAAATGGCAAAACACAAGAAGGTACCCATTTACATTAAATCTACCCATGGTGGCAACTGGAAACGTGAAAGATGACAATAAAAAGAAAATAATTCTAAGACTATTATGCTTTCTTCATTGTCTCAGTAACTCCGTAATGTAAAATGTTATTTCTAACTAATTGTGGATTTTTCTCCTTTTAATTAAGACAATAAAATTCAATTGCATCAAAAAGGAATTGATTTGTTCATATTACAAAAAAGAGATTCACTAAAAAAGTATTTATGAATCTATGAAAGAAAGCATGGTAGCGCCCAAAAGTGAAATCTTAGCCGATGGTCATAGGAGTATTTATTATTTCAAGGGACAGAGCATTAGGGAAAATCATGAGAAAAATAAATATTAATTTTGATAAATTTCAACCAAAAGTCTTCAATTTTTACACGTTTTTTTTCACTCTCTGTCTTCTTTTATTGTTTAAATGCTATTCTTTCATTTATGACAAGTCCTTGTTTTGTGTCATCTTCTAAAATAAATTTTACTCCGCATCGTATGGTAATGAACTGTAGAATTGCCAAATTGTCAAACGTAAACAAGGCGAAACATTATTGTTGTCAAACTCAAATTTTAAGTGTGAACATTGTTACAAGCCAACTTTATTTTTTAAAAGAGAAAGATTTCAGTCTAAAAAATGTTAGGAGAAGAAAAAATTATAACTTAAATTTCACTCTCACTATCTATTTTTCAGAGTGATTATTCATTCTCTAGCTATATCAATATTGTCTACCACATTCTTCGATTAGTTCTCAATCTTGTGGTGGTCATAGTAATTGAAATCTTAGCCGATGGCCATAGGAGGAATGGACGATGCACACAGGTACATAAACTGCCATGCCTTCATCAAGCATTGCGTGCATTATGAAATTCAGAAAAAACAGAAAACATGAATTTAAGTATAAGAGGTACCATTAAAACCAAAAATCAAAACGCCAAATCAAAAAAATCATGAGAACGATTTCAAAGTTTCATATCATATATAAATGAATGTAAATAGACTATCAATCATTTACACAAAATATGATGGACTTGTATACTCGCTGCAAGAATTGTAACAAAATTGAACTAAGTGATAAATACTGGTGTCTCTAACGACCCACCTGAAGTTGAAGCATACAAATTGTGTATGCAAAACTTGAATATCAATACGACTCTGCCACAAAAATTTGAAAATTTTGATGCAGGATCTTGAATACTTCTCACGCTGTGAATGCAGAAACACACCCAATACACATTTATGCATAGTCAGTACCATATCATAGGAATCATCTCTTCTAGATATTTCACCAAACACCTTATGAGCATTCACCGAATTTTCCCAAACAAATTTTAGAGACAGATGTCACCAACTTTCGAAGCCAACCACATAACAACCTAAACTCAACAAAACATTTAAGTTGAAAATATGGAAGCATTTATCTGATGTGTTGCAAGAAAAGGCGTGCGTGTATTTTTTCATTGACCACAAAAGCCATTGCCTCAATAGTTCATGTCAATACAACAAAATAATTCTTGATCCCCCACAGAAAGAGAGAAAAACTACGTGCCAGTAGCATCAATGAAACTATCTTTCCCTTCCTGGCAAACCAAACTGTAAATAGAACTTAGGGGCGCACATAAAAGTTTTCTTAGTTGCGCTACAAACAAAGACAATTGACTGGCTTTGTTTTCAGAAACAAAATTGGCTCCATAAGAAACCTCTAAACTTACCATGACAACCTCCAAACTTCAGAGGGCTCTAGCTCAATCTTCACTCTCAAGTCTCAACCATTTGATGATGGAAGAATAATTGTTCTATGAAACTCTGATCTTTAAAGTTGAAACGTTTGGGACTCTAATTGAGTGGACTATATGGGGCCTTTGGCTTTGTGAAAGAGAAGTTCACCAATACGTGTTAACACCAATACTCACCCAGTTATGGGTGAGAAAGTGGAGCCATCACTATCGTAGTCGTTGCCGTTTGAAACAGAAGCAGAGGAGTGTAAAGCAGTGTCGTCATCTCCATAAGATGAGCCCAAGGAAGACATACTTGGCCTCACACTGCCGTATCGTATCAAGAAAGCCAAGAATACGGCTTCCATTCAATAGGGTTGCGCTCGGATTATCAACAAATAAAGACTCTAGAGGCCTCAAACAGTTAAAATTGCAGCAATGAACATCAAATTAAATCGCAGTCAATAAACTAAAAAGGTCAAGAACCTAAAATCACAAAGACACACCGTTTCTATGTGCCCCAATCTGTCAAGAAGTCTCACCAACCGGAGAAGAACATCTGCATATACCGAAGGTGTAACAATGAATGTAATTATTGGAAATCCATGGTAATTTCCATAACACATCATGCATAAAGTCTGCCGGCAATTTTCCCGGTAAAAATTGCGAGGTCTCAAGATTCAATCAACTATTGAATATGTATAGACTATAAGATCTGATAATAAATCAAACTTTATATAACCGTTATTTCATTTAAAAGCTAATGTTGAAATGGACAATCACAGATCATACCCATGGAGAGCAGGCATTGTAAAATCATTCCAAAAAATAAATTAAGGAATTGTAGGCTGGAAAACTAACAGTTCTTTCGACCTTCGCATGCTTTGGAAACAACTTCTCGGTAAGACACCATTTTATCAACGGTGGTACACCTTACAAGATCATCAATTTCAAAAATTTTAGGAAAAAGTTCAATTTTACAAAGAAATATATAAATTTTATAAAATAAATCCAAACTACAACATCAAATTTTCATACCCAGAACATTACACATCCAAAAGGAGGTATAGATAATTAGAATTGATTGACTTCTACCTTTTCATCCATGTTTTTTCCTTTGTAGAAAGTTTGTTTCCAAAATTTGTTCCAAACACCTCAGTTATTGCAAAATGACTCCATATCTTAGGGTGTTTCTGCATTTTCAGTCATTCAATCATCATTCGATCAGTTGTCTGGAAACAATTTAAATAATCGGACTTAAAAAAGAAATAATAGTAATAGTAGTCATCGGACTTAAAAAAGAAATAATAATAATACCTAATATTCTGCAAATACCCCTATAACAAGACGGTGAGCGTCGTCAAAGAGAGACAGAGCGATGGCAAACACAGAACGGGGCATTTAATCAAACATGAAGCAAAAATAGGGCAGCAAAGAAAAAAGTGACTGTTTGTAGGTTCATTGATTACAGAAGATTGGTCAATTGTGTCCGGTTGCTTGTTTGGTGATGGGAAGCCGGATTCATGCATTACATTATGGTTAACTTAGTTGAAAGACTAAGTGGAAACATAATGGAAGAGCATAACTTTACATTGCAAAGAATCAAGTTTTGATTCACGTATACATGATTCAACACCTGAATAATTAAAAATTTCAATTCAATCTCGAGCAACCAAATTACAGGGGGGGAAGCAGTCAGTAAAACAAAGTGCAGATGGAAATGTGTTGCAACACATGCTACGATGAAATGCCAAAAAGACAACAAACTCAACAAAGGCAAGACATCATGTTTGGCAGAGAAGCAGTGAAGAGAAACGTAACTGGTTGAATGCGCAGACGTCATGAAGCAATCCAGAGAGGATACTATGAAACGGTTGAACTACGCATCAGTGTCAATTGAAATTGGTTTTCATTTGAAGTTTGTGAAAAATCCGGGTTAATTGGGCGCAGTTAAGTTAGCAGTTCCAACTGATGTCGTTGTGGAGAAGTGACATATTGGATTAACGTTAAAAATGGTGTAAAGAACCGAATGAGTGTGGAAGAGATAAGTTACAAAAACAGTTTCTGAGTAACATTAAAATCATATCACATCAATATAATCATATAACTAATTATTAAACTTATAATACAAAATTCAGAATTAAAGCAGTCTGACACAATATTTATTTGACATGCTCAAGATAAGAGATAAAAATAGAAACGGTTCTGTTATTATCAAAAATCAAATCAAATAAGATATATACTATATATATGGTGCTGGGGATATCTCCCTTACCTCTTCAATGCAACACAATTAGCAAGGTCTTGATGTTAGCTGCCTGCGTTATCTTGAACCAGCCAAAGAGTTCTTGGTATTTTTATTTTAACGGATTTAGCAACTTGATCTTTTTTTTCTGCATTTTTAACTATATCCAAATACAGAGAGAATCCCTGTCGCGGAGGTTGCTATTATACTACCTTCACAACCATGCTGAAACTATCATCATAACCTGATTATTAAAACCACCTGTTTGATTGTCGAAAAGGATACGTTGTGGAAGTTCCAGCTGGTGTTTGATGCTGTCTATACGCCGAGAACGACAAGACTCTTAAAAGATGCTGAGGCTGTAGGAGCAATAGTGGTGGGTGGAGTGGAAATGTTCCTTAGACAAGCCATTGGCCAGTTCAATCTCTTCACTGGCATAGAAGGTATAAGTTCTCACTCTTCTTTCATACTCTTGCATAATCAAAATGTCAAGCTGTCTACTCTTTTTTAACATACTCTGACAACAACTATGAACTCATTTGTTTTCCAACCACCACCACTGTTATAGTTTTCTAGAGTTGATTTTTTCCATTACCAAGAATCAAATTTTACAAACTCCTTGATAGGAAGATGACCCCATTATTACTAAATTACAAATCTATTAGTAGATTTTAACTACTAGCATTCAGGATCATTCTAATGATTAGGAAGGACTAAATTGTATTGGCTTTTTGTTTGTTTTGCAGCACCAAAAGAGTTCATGCGAGATACTGTCCAAGCCAACTTCTGATCGATGCAATCTTAATCAATCATTCAACTCAACAAACATAAATTACCTTCTATATTTAGTTTGTTGTGTTGTATAAAAATGATCGTTACTGACAATTTCTGAAAATGTTTCCACCTTCAATGTTGACTAAACTTGTGATTTAGTAGTATTGAAATGAAAATGAAGTTGTTCTAATTTTTTTTTATATGAGATTCTAAATGAGATTAAAGGTATTTTTAATTTTAACAAATATTTTATCTGGAATTTGAACTTATTTCCTTTTACACGGAAAATCTATTTAGGATTAGCAGAACCAACGATTAACACTAAGATAAGAATATACACATACACGATATTTCACTGTATAGAGCCATGTATATATATATATATAACTATAAATTTTCCTTCATTATTGCCACATGTCTTGATACATAATTTCCATTAATAATTTCTGTAAATCTTATCTGATTGGCTCATTTTGAAACTGAATTAAATTATTTTGATCAATTTTTTTTGAACTCTGACTTATCTGATTTCAAATAACTTTTTTGATAATTAATTTTTAAAAAATATTATCTCCGAATGCGATCTTTCCTGCAATAGATATGATCCAGTAAGACCAAGAACTAACAAGATCCCACCAGTGCAAACTCCTGCAGCCATAATTTCAGGCACACCAAACTCAGAACTATGTGAAATGGCATCAGCAGCAATTGACTTCATTGGTTGGACTGGCATTGGGACTCCATAGATGGCGCCAGTCACAATGTTGTATATGCCAGTGAATATCAATGTTGTACCAAGATTAAGGTCGCTGGCTAATGTTGAGGCCAGTATTATTGGTATGTATGTGCCCAAATCCCCCATGGCACCATTCAGTTCAGCCCATTTTGATCGAAAGATCGAATTTTCCTTCACTTTGTGGACTACTTTGGTTGGAAATGGTGGGTTTTGAGGTGGGTTTTGGGTGTTATTGTTGTCATGAACATCTATTTGGTTGCTTTGAGACCCCATTGTTGTAGTAGGACTGTAGTTGTATAAGGTGACTAAAGAAAGTACGGTGGTGATGGGTTCTTATAGTTTTGCGGCGTCGATGAAGTGGAGAACGAAGTGACCTTTTGGTTGATGAGAGGCCATGATTTAGAGAAGGGTTTGGTGCCTCTAGTTGTGGAATAAAGCATCTCCTCCTGGTAGAATGGCTATGTATACGGCAAAAACTTCACATATAGGTGACGCAACATAGTGAAAGTCTTGACTCTGGAGTACAATTATGGAAATTGAAAAATGGCAGTATTTTTGGAGGTTTTTTTTTAAATTTTTAAATTTTTTAATGGAGTGTTACAACTACTATAAAGCACCAAGACAATATTCTTATATTGAAAAGTCAACGATGGCTGCGGGGTGTGAAGATTGCTTCCGTCAAAAAACTACTTTGTCTGGGTCATTGTAGTTTCGAAAGTAACATAAGAAGTCCTAGTTCAGAGTATTCTCGGCCCATGGGTTAGTGTGATATTTAAAGTCTTCGTGCATGAAAGATTGGGTTCTCAGCAATGTAAATAACAGTCTATTGTCACAATAAAAGTAGTGGTCCATGGTTTGTCCAGTGACACATGGCCAATTTGGAATTGGCCTGCCAGTTTGGACCAGAACCGGATCGAACCAAACTAAAACCGCATATGCCGCTAACATTTGGTCCGATTTTGATTTAACTAATTCTTAAACCGTTGAACTGTCAATTAATTAACGGTTCAAACATAATAGGTAAATTATGTTATGGTATAACATAAGATCCAAATAAACATAATAGGTAAATTATGCCCGAGTAAACATGATAAATAAATTATCACATTATTATTACTTAGTAATTATCATTACTTAAATGGAAACGGAAAATAGTAATAGAGCTGGAGTTAGATGAGAAAAGAAAATGAGACGTGCATCACGATGGAGTGAGTAGAGACTCTAAAATTTGTATTAAAATATATACTAAAAAGTTAATTAAAGTATATGTTTTTTATTATTTATTTTTTAATAATAACAATCATTTTCACCTACACAAGAAAATTAAATATGATCGTGCATAGTATAAGTAGTTTCAATCTAATTTTTCATTTTTTATTGACGTATGGATTTTGTTATATTTTCTACAAATATTTTTTTTTATAAAGAGAACTTTATATTTATAAAATAAAACTGAGTCCCCATAATAGATGCCCTTAGAGGAAAATATGTAAATATTTTAAGAATTATTTTTATATTTTATTATTTATCTAACATTATATTTTAATTTTTATATAAAAATGTTTTTGTTTAATTATTTATATATTGTATTGTATAATTTTTTTTTGTTTATCTAAAAAATTTTTCCTAAATTCTAGGTATGATTATTATTTTTGTTTGATAACATAATATTAATTTTTTTTCTTTTCATAGAAAAGTACAATATGCTCAATGTTGAATGAAAATTGAATTTAAAAAAAGAAAATGTGTGCATCGAATGTTCATATGTAAAATTTTATGTAATTTTAAATTTATGTGCTTTATACTTTACACACTTTTTTTTTATATATCACATGTCTATTTATTTAATAATACAATTTACAAAATTTTTCAAAATATTTACAAAAACAAAATTTATGTGCAATGCATGTATCAATAATCCTAGAGATATGTTTATTAAAAGCATAGATATGTCTTTTCAATAAAATAAGATAATTTTATACAAATAATCACGAGTATTACGCAGGTCACACATCGTACAAAAACTATCAAGGTACATGAAATATGAAGAATTTCTCATCGTGACAGCTTATATTGGAAGAAGTGCCCAACATGCTTACTCTGCTCGCGGGGAACATTCCATAATTTCTGCTATTCAAAGCCGAGTTCCCCAGTCCAATGAAGAGGGAAAGAGTGGGAGTATCCTGGTCAATCTTCACAGATCTAATTCATCCTGTGATTTGTAAAGCTCCAATTGTAATGAAGAAAGCAAGCATTGAATAATGATATTATGTTGTACATTTCAAGTATCCCTTCAATTGATGATATAAGTTTATCTCATCCATTCACTGGAATATTTTCTTTCTATGTCTATCATCTGATATCCATTGAAGTAAAAAATGAGAAAAACACTGATATTTCATTGACATTATCTTCAAAATCATATGCAAGAGAACATCACTGGTAGTATGTATTACTTTTGCTGAAGCAAACAATAGCTTAATTTAATTTCCAATGCCTGACATTATTTTTCAACACAACAATATGAGATACATAAGTTGAGAATTGGGTCATTTATTCTGATGTTTTCAAGGATTCTGCAATTTTCTTGGAGACACAGTAAGCAGTAGACTGCACAACGTTTTTTTTTTAATTAAAATATGATTACAATATAAAAATAATTAAAAATAATCAAATTTTAATTCCCATGGCAGTGGTTGTAGGACTAAATCAGTAATATTTTTTAAAACTTAATTCTTTCCAACGATTGAATAGAAAATTTTGATTACAATTTTATATAATTTTTGTTATTTTTAACTATTTTATTCAATGTAATACAATTTTATATTGATATAATCTTTCACTTTAGTACAAAATAATTTTATTTGTCATATATTTTGTTCTTTTTTAAAAACGAACAAATTGCTTTTTTTAAATTATACAATCACCACAATTTTTTAAATAATAATCTTGCATTCTCAAGTATTTTTAGCATTTCACATTGGACAATATTTTTGCTCAATCTATTATTCTATTGATATTCAATTTTTCCCTTCACAATTAATAAATTATCAAAAAAATGTGTTATTACTTTAATTTAATTTCACGGGTCACACATCTAGAGAAATATTGTCCATAACACTTTTTGATATCCACAGCTTATATTATTTATAAACATTACTTTTTTGTTAAAGGAAGATATTTTTTGACAACATATCCAAGTATTTTTTTTATTAAGTTAAAATAATTTTATATAAACAATCTCATATATTGCGTAAGTCACACATCTAGTCATTTATTATATGGGGACGGTACTACAATATTTTCACCCAGACTCTGCTTTGGTGAATGAAATTTTAATACAACTTTTTCACTTATAAAAAAAAAGGCTAGGCAACACTAGCTAGAACATGTCATGCATAGTTGCTTGAATAAGAGATGACCACAGTTTACGAACGGACTGTTCCTGTTCGTGAACTAGTTCTACTGTTTGGACCGATTTTGGTCCAGTTCTAGGTTTAACAAGTTAAACCAACGTTTTCGATTTGGTCTGGTTATTTTTTTAATTAATTTTTTTCCGTTTCGTTTTCCACTTTGGTAAAGATATTATCTTCTAAATATTAACTACAATTCTTTTAACATGGAGGGAATTTTTACAAATTAAAAAAAAAATAAAGATACAAATTATTTTCATTCAAATTTGAAAATGCTATTAGTACTATTCATTTGGTGTACAATGGTGTATAATTTTTTTTAGAATTACAACAATAATTACAAATGAATTAATAGAAGTTCAAGTGAATATTAACAAGTACAATTGAATTAATACAAGTACAAGTGAATTAATACAAGTTAATTTTTTTTTAATGAAAGAGGACGACACCTCATTAAGTATTATTTGATGCCCTCACTTGTGGCGAAGGAATACCATGGTTGCAAAATCGAATCTTATCAAAGTACAAAAGGTTCATAAGATTACGCAGAAGATAAGTAATACAAGTTAATTTATACAAGTGGAAAAACAAAAGAAGAGCTTGAACTTAATTATATTAAGTTGTTTACGTATCCTTTTAGGGTTTAGAATAATCAAAGCCCCGTAGTTCTATTACCTTTATAAAATTTGGCACCCCAAGTACCTAACTCGAGTTGTTGGATTCGGAAGTTGCCATTGCTGAAGCGTTATTAAGGAACTCATCGGATAATGATGATCGAAAGTGTTGCTCTTGAGTCCTTTCTTCCGCCTTTGACCAATTATCAATGCAAACTTGCGCTTCCAATGACTCGGGAACCAATCTTGATCTCATTAGGTCTAGAATGTTGCCTCCATTGCTGAATTTTTGTTCCATTACTATTGTAGAGGCTAGAACGGCTAGAACTTGGAGTGCAACCTTCGCTAGTGTTGAAAAACATCATCTTGTGTCATCTCCACCACTCCAAAATTTGGAAATCTTCACAAAACTAAAAAACAGTGGTTTGATAAACTTTGAGCTCCGAATGGGAGCTCAAAGTCGAACTTCTTGGTTTCTTTCGCTTATCTGCTAAATATTTAGTTCCCCATTTCAATGAGGCGGAGGGGGTAGGAAAAAGTGTGGACGAAGTGGATTCATCATTTGAAGTTGAAGCAACACAATAAAATTTTAATAATTCATTTATCAAAAGACTAACTCTAGTAACAATTTGCGAAACATCAATGTCATCATCATCATCATCTAATCCTAACATGGTATAATAGTTATCCAACATTTCATGTAATAAATCAAATTTAGATCTAGACCTTGGATGAAAATAAATGCAACAAGATAAATTTCAGGAATAATTCCGAAATAATTTAACCATTTCAATTTCATTTGAAGGATGGCGTATCGAATTTCTTCAATTTTCTTGCCCTCCATAAACGCACCGACTACGTTCAATGCTTGTTCTACAAATTCATACAAAGTTGGTCTATAAACATGGCTAAAAGTATGAGTGGCATCATTAAAATGTTTTAAAATATCCATAATTTTTTCACAAATATTCCAAGTAGTTAGTAAAAGATTACTATTTGG
>CAODLS010322185.1:0-11045 GCA_948243855.1 Flueggea neowawraea
CGTCCGGAGACACTTTGAAGTACTTCAAGTAAGGTTTCGAAACGACGTCGTAGCTAAGAGCGAAAAGCTCCTTAGAGACGGGGTCGATTTTGGGGTGAGCGATCATAGTACGTTTGAGCTTTCCGTTGAATTCGTATCTTCCGACCGTTTCCAAGTCACCCTTTGAAGTGATACGCACTTGATACGGCAAGTCGTCTTCGGACATGGCTAAGAGTCTGTCGTTGAAATAGACGAGCCCGGCGTTTGCTACTCCGCTTCCTTGTGTGTGATCAAGAAGGCCGCATACTCCTCTCGCAAAGAATAAGAGCAGCCTTGCTATGCCAGAGTGTCCATGTAACTCTCCAATTGCTTTGGGAAACACCGGACGACCGAGCTCTCGCTCTTGCTTCAGCCTTTCAGTTTCAGTAAAACGACACGAGTAGCTAGCATTCCCGTTCTCAATGCTGACGGCGTGAACCATGCCGTCTCCGTCAAATAGGTGGTGTCCAGCAACGGGCTCGAAGAGTGGGTTGGCGCCGTTACGGACATAGACGCCGTCAATGCATTCTGGAATTTTACCAACGACAGGAAGCGTATGTTGGACCGGCTGTTCAGAAACAGGCGCGAAATTCCCGGCGATTTGGACTCGTGGGTCGGCGGTTTTTGGAAGAGGGTGTTGGAGCTCGCGTGAGAGCAACGCGCTCTCAGCAAGGTCCAAAGTAGCCGCGGCAGCTCTCTGGAGGAGGTTCCACTGGGGTGGTTGTTGCGGTTTGGGCTTGGGTTGTTTAACGGTTACGGGTGGGTCATCTTTGGGGATAACCGGAGTTTTGGGGAAATGAAGGACTGATGGAGTATGTAGGGCGCAGTGAATGTAGTTTTTACTAGAGCTGGGCTTGTAATTGGTGGTCTTTGTATTAAAAGATTGGAGATTTTGATGATTTAAGGTCCAAGTATGGGAGTTGGGAGGGGTTGTAGAGGCAAGCATGGCGTCCAATTTGGTCAGACCGATTGGTTACTGATGAAGAACTGGGAGAAAGGAGCAGAGTGTTGGGGAGAAATTGAGGGGAGACTGGAGACAGAGAGAGAGAGAGAGAGAGAGTTTTGGGGGTGGAAGGGAGAGAAATGGGTATAAATAGAGTTTGGGGAAGGAGGGTGAGAGTGTGGGGGCAGACATTGTATGCAAGGGAGCCCACGTGGTGTTTTTTTGTGAAAGGGCACTTGGGGGAGGATTCCTAACACATTGTGTGGCCACCTTTTCCATGTATTTATTGCTTGCTTGTTTCCCTGTTTTGAATTTTCTTACCATTTCAGTATTTTTTATATATGGTAATACTCAGATAAATTTAATTGTTTTTTACCTTCTAATTACAAACATTGCCAAATATATCAAATGCGGGGCTAATTAGGAAGAAGTGAAATCAGTATAGTCTATGGTAATGTAATGTAATGTAATTGGTAGGTTACTTATAGCAATAAAAATGTGATTGGTAGGTCTGATTGGAAGATGGTTATCATATCCCAGAAGGATTATGTGTTAGAGCGACAATGAAATTAAGATAGAGACTGAAAAAGAGAAATGGTGTGGTTTTGGGTTTTGGGGGGCTTTAATTGGAGAGTGGGATGGCAGCTCAGGTTATTCCAGCCACCAATTATTACTCCCATTCTACTGCAGAGAGTGAAATATATTGCCTAATTAGACTACTCCACATATGGCAACTACTTCATGATCCTCGTTTTCTCTATTTTTCTTCTTGTTTGCCCTCCTACCAGTTAATACAAGCACTCTTTATAAATTACTAACTAAAAAACTTTATCATAAAATGTGTTTTTCTTGATGATTGCCATACTTATCCCAATGAAATATTATCCGCTCTAGCTCCGACAATCCTATGAAAAATTAAGCTCGTAACTTTTCTAAAATAGAATTTATTCGGTTGCTTTATTTTTGTCCTTTAAAAAATACTTCAGTAATTTTGAGAGAATAAAAGTATCTATAAGTGATTATTTAACTCAACTTCTAGATCTTTTAGAAAATATGACACATCTGTTACAATACGTGCAAATTGATTGGAAAACACTAAGAAATTGGGGAACACAAATTGATTGCGACCAAACATAATTTTGTCTTAAAAATATATATTGAAAAAGAATGCATCACTTTGATTTTAAGGTCAAAGAATATCCTAGTCAATGCAAGTAGATATTTTGTGATTGAGTTGGAGAATTTACAAAGCCATTACTCAAATTGCATCACAAGAAGAATATGATAAAAGAAAACATATTTTTATATGTATCACTTATAATTTTTATTATTTTATAAATAAGTATTTTGAATTGGATAAAAATAATTACTTATAAAAAAAACTAATTTGAAATGGGTTATCAGCTACAACAATATTATGGTATGTAGAGTTGGGTCTGCTAATAAATTGGGTGAGGAAGGCATCGAGCACAATCACAAAACCCACGTGGCCGTTTGGGCAGACCCTTTTCAACCACGAAATCTTGGTCGCATCGGAGCCCCACACGCTCACCCTCATACACAAAACCAAACACTGCCTTCTGGCTTCTACACACACACTCACTCACATGATACCAACCAACACCAAATTGGACGACTCATTCTTTGCATAAGTGGCTCCTTCTCCATCAGCATATACATCCCCATTTGTCAAATTTATTATTTTACGTATCCATTATTTATGTGTGCATATACATCATTTGTTGTTGCTATATTCATATGGTCAATACATATCCTTTCTTCGCCTACTTGTATCTAGACATGATCATAAGTGAACTAGCCTGAAACCGGCTTCAAATTAGAATCATCACTTTAATAATCGGTTTGATCAAGTTTCAAAAATTTAAAAATTGTAAATCGTGAATTGAATTAGCAGTTTAACCAACAGTTCAATCAATAGTTCAATGGCTGATTGAACAAAAAAATGTTATATGTTTACTTTATTTTATTTATTTCAAAATTTAAAATTAAAATAATAAAACCGTGTGATCTTTCTGACTCAAAATCATGAATTAAATTGTCAAAAATAGTCTTTAATGGTTCAATTCAAGTTTCTCCAATGACTTAAACTGGAATCAAAATTTCTAAATCGTGATCATATCTACGTGTAACTCTCATTGTTTGTGTAGGAGAACTTATTCTTTTTCATGGTTCATGTGAATTGGATTACTTTGCATTTATTTTCTTTCCTCTCAAATTTAATGTTGGTATGGCGCTGAAAAATAGTCTACCCTTTAAAATTTTTAAAAAATGAATAAATCAATAGATCAAATTTTTTTATTACCATTAAAATATCTAAAAGGTTTAATCATAAAAAGCGTCCAACCAGCTACCAACATATGTTTAGTTTTAAAATAATGTAGTAGCCAATGAGTTAAATTTACCATTTTTTTTTCAAAGAATGAAGCTCCATGCTGTTTTAGAGAGTACTTGTTCTGTCCTAATGAAGCTTCTAACTTATTCAAAAACAATTACTCCATAGACCTCTTTCACATATAGGGGAAGAAAATATGCAATACTAAATTATTTTTAGTAAAATAGTCAAAAAACATATTTTTTTTTCTCTAAATAGTTGAATTTGAGTCTCCTGCTTATAAAAAAAAAAGAAAGCATCATAAAGTAATATTATACACATAACACATGCAATTAATATAATCCTTCTATAGCTAACATAGGAAACACTTTATATCATTAATTTAGGGGGTGGAAATATGCTCTTTGTCGTCAATGCATACCTCACTGGTTTAGTAATAAATATCAGTCTCACCCATTTCATAATCCATCAACACCTACATTGATGATAACATCCACCATGACAAGAACAATTTGATCTTTCAAAGAATTAAATGTTCTAAATATATACAAATATTTATGGCACTCTATGCATGTGTAGATCGCTGATGAGGTCCCCCAACGAGCAATCTACGCGAAAAAACGATTTCAAAATGTACTATTTTGTGGCCTTCAGGGTGAAAAAAAAATAGATTCGTTTATCAATGTAATGGGACGAATCGCAAAATGGTTGTGCAATTTTTTGGAGTTTAGCCACAAAATTGCATTGGTACATGGCTGCGGTCCTAGCTTAGACCAGACCCATTGGCGACGCTGTCAAGGGCCACCGGAAAAAGAAGAATGACTATGACACCCATGATACATATCTCATTCTTCTGGTTCCTATTCAAATATAATCCAAACTTGTAGATATCAAGTCTGTCAAAAGTTCTAATATCCATCTTTTGATTGGAATACCTAGTTTTGCTTTTCTTGTTTTTGTTCTTTGCTGATGTTTGAAGCAGCTAATTTGCCAAACTTCAATTCAACTCTCAAAGATTGTAACCCACGAATTCTCGTCTAGTTGATAAGTAGTAAATATTTTTAACGTCAAGTTCTGTTGAAAAAATTTTCAAAGCCAAGTCAGACTGATTTAACATAAGAGTGGCATCAATTGTTTTGTCCTTGCTAGACTAGCCCGAAGACAAGCAGGTGAGTAACCAATGATGGATCGAAAATTCCATTTCCAATAGGAGCAAATAACGTATCTTATAATAAAACTAATGTTATATTATTAATAAAATCAATGGAAATAAGTCCCATTACATCCCTAAAAGAAGTATAAATTTCTAATTTTACATTGACGGAAATGAAATTAAATATAGTCCTAAATTAAGTTCCATAAATTCATATATATTATAAAGTGCCTTGTTTTGGAAATATCTTACTCCTCTATGGGGAGGCAAGTGAATGTTAGGTGTCCTAATTATGAACAGCAATGCATATCTGTTCAAATTGTCATGTTTTGAAAGCAAATCTCATGGATGGAGATTTTATTTCACATAGACAAATCAACTTCTCTTCTCTTTCCCCATTCTTTTATTGATAGTTAATGATAATAAAGGCTTCTAATCTCCAATCATCAACTTACAAACGTCTTCTCCTTTAATGTTTTATTAATCACTTAATTATAATTTTTTAATCAGTAATGATAAACTATTATTCTCCTCAATGTGATGGAATGTGACTCCAAAACAACCGCGAGTGGCTATCAATAATTAAATTCTTAATCGCCGATAAAGATATTAAAAAGGGTGGACAGAGATGCTCTTTTTGTTGCAAACCATTCCATTAATACTTAATCTTGAAATAATCCAATATTATTTTAATAACTCCACGTCCATTAGAGGAAAAAATAAATATATAGAGAACAAGAAGTCCAATTATGGTTTCGGCGATAATGTCATCATGGACACCCAACTTATCTAGTGCATATCTTCTTTTCCCTCTATCTCCGTGTGAAGAACATTATTAGAAAATGCTTAATTATTCAATGACTCTTAATTAATCCATTTTTATGTTTGCTTATGTGTTCTAATCAGTGCTGCTCACTTGTCTTTCCTAACTAACTATAACTGCAACTTTGTTCGTGTTAAAATTTAAAGTGGTTCGAGAGTGCTCAATCAAATTAATATATATATTAAATTTAAATACACACAACTAGAAATGTATGATTAAGGGACCAACTACACAATACTCAGGTGATCGACATTCAATGAGAGAATAATAGTCATTATCATTATTTATATTTTAACTACTGTAACATTAATAGGTGTAGGAAAATAAAATAAAAAATAATTTTTTGATGGGTATCAGCGAAGCCATCTTACTTATAATTGAGGTTTTAGACGAGATTAAAGCCAAGAATCCTTTTAATATGAAAATTATTTTAAAAATTATATATATTTAAAAAAAATAAAGACCATATCTCAAAGATTTTATTAACATACTCTATTTATATTGGAGAATTTTTAAATTTATAAAATATAAAATACAATTACATTATATAAAGTAAACAAAATATATACAGTGGAGTCCCCTAAATTTGAAGACAGAGATATGCTTATTCTGCCTTATTCTGTCTATTGGCAGAGTAGGCTTTAAACTTTGTCCTGTTGACAATAGATAAACCTAACCCTAACAGACTTCATTGTCAGACTGCAGTTTGCACTGTGATCTGCAATTTGTGATTATCTTTTTGTGCTCTTCACAATCATTCCGACAAAAGAAAAACACTAGTCAAGCTAACTGCAAAGCTTACTGACTACTATGGGATGAGGGGGGCTGTCAAGGCATCGATTCAGCCATGAACAACTTGCAAAACCTGTACCTATTTGACGATAACTCTTTAACAAGTCGGAGACTTGGTTAGTCCACCACCCTGCAATGAAAATATCGTACAATATTTTTCATATGTTTTCAATTTCATCATAAAAAAAAACAGATAACGACGAATCTCGGCCTTCTCGACAACCCATAAATTAAATTTTCGCTATCTGTGATTTTGTCACTGTGAATTGCTTATTTGCGTCTTGTTTGGAGATTTTGTATCTGTGCAGAAATTTAGGTATTATTAGTGAATGATTATTTTGACTCTTTGCATCGGTATGCCTGTTATACGTTTCAATTGATGGTGTGACATAGTCAAATTGGTCGTTGATTCATTGCCATTCATTTGGGCATGGAGGTGTAAGATGAATTTTTGTTAAGGACTACGCTGCCGCGTGTTTGTTTTTGTTAAGGATCCCAAACTTCCCTTTCCTGGGTCGGAGAACTTTGGTGGTGGTGAAGCAGCAGTTCAAGATCTTGATTTATCTGTGTCTGTAGCTTTGTTGTACTCGTTTCTTCTAATAAAGTTAGTCCAGGTATGGTTTTCTGGGTTGGAGAACTCTGTAGGTGCTGAAGCAGCAGGTTAAGGAGATCTAGATCTCTCTCTACATTTGTAGCTTTGTACTTTCACTTTTCTTCTAAAGTTAATGTATGTATGGTTTTCCTAGGAGCAGATGCCTATGATGCATGTATGCTGTCCTAGTAACTAATGTTTGCTATTTTAGTAGTGAATGGTTTAATTCTTGCTAAAAAGAAACTGCTGTGTGTGTGCGCGCGCACGTTCATGACCAGCGTTTATTATTTCTGCTTAGTTGATTTCCCAGTTTTTCTTTTATTTATTTTCTGAAATAGTTTTAGGGCTTTATTAAATGCTCAAATGTCTTTTCTGTGGAGTAATGATCTCATTTTGTTGGGATTTAAGGGTTAATCAAGGCATTAATGTCCTTTTTCTTATATGAAGAAGAAATTAATTGGCAATTCATTTACAAAAGGGCTGATTCATATATGGCCTTGTGAGTGATGTTCTCATCTGGCTTGTATAGGTCGGAGAGATTATAACTGTTGAAAGATGTTTGTTTGTGACTTGTGAGTGAACATTGGTGGCTAGGCAAGCAAGCTTTGGCTTTGGTGTATTCTGTTCCAAAGCATCAGAGTTTCTCATAGTCATGGTGGATTATATTTTTTTTCCCATTCCTACCAGATTTCATTTTGTTCTGAATCATCAGCCCCAGGCCAATAGGTAACTGGGTAAATTAGGTGTTGGTAGTGGTAATTGTTTATTTGCTGCTATGTGAAGCTGTCTACTCTTCAGAATTTTCAACGATAAAGCCTTTAAAAGATTTGCCATGTATCACCTTTACGGAGAAATGTTGATAATCAAAGTGTAGTAGAGAGCTTCTAGGTGCTGTTAATTTCATGCATGTGGTTTATTCATAATAACAAATAGGCTTTTGCTTGGACAGTGGAATGATAATGTTATGCTATATCAACTTGTGCTTCTGTGGGACATGCACAAGCAAAGCTTTGTGTATGGAGTAGAAGTGGTGCAAAGAACTGGTATGTAAAACGCGCGTTTCTTCCTTCCCTAGACCGTGAGACATGCGTTTCATTGACAAACAAGCGTTTCGACACGAGTTTCATGATAGACGCATGTTTCCCCAATTGCAGTGGTTTGTTTTGCATTTCCGAGCTTTCCAACACGTTTCTTTTCAAGTCAAACGTTTTGCTCAACATCAAAACCTTTTATTCATCATCAAAACATGAAAAAAACTTAATATCGATCACCCATGATTCAACACAATCTAAGAGTTCGGATGAAATTGTCAGAATTTCCAAACTCCACTTGCAGGAATGGATTTGAACTAGCTCTTTGCTCTCTCATCAAACTAGTGCTCAAGAAATTCAGGCAGGGAACATTGACAGACAGGTGGGAAGGTCTGGTTGTCAATTCTGATATTGTTGCTTTCCCGGACTGGTCGAGTACGGGCTTTGGTGGAATTGTTCGTGATCAAGCAACAATGTGGTGGCGACTTTAAAAAATTCCATGTTATATGGATCCAAAGTTAGCGGAGATATGGTGCATTTGGGAGATCCTGAGCTCGATGAAGGTACAAAGTTTTGTGATTGAAACTGATTGTTTGATTGCTGTTAATGCGGTCAATTCTAGAGCTGCTGGCAATTCTTATTTATGTATGATTGTTGAGGAATGTGTTGATCTCATTAAAGATTTCCATAGTGTTGTATTAAGATACATTCCTAGATCGGCGAACCAGCTTGCACATTGTACTGCCCTTGTAACTGTTTTTATGCCCGATTTTAAAGTTTGGAGGATGCCCTCTTATGAATTGCTTTCCTCCACCCTCTCCCAATTTGTATCCAGTTTTATAATACAAGTTTATTCCAATTCAGAAAAATAAACTAATTACTCATATATTCAAATTTAAAATCTGCTGGAGGAGCGTATAATATTCAATTTGTTTACTGGAAAACTGTTTAATTGCCAAGTTAATTAATTGTTTATTTTATTATCCAGATGAATTGTGTTTATGTATTGATATCCTCAAAACGAGTTGTTATTGATCTGTCATTGTTTCCAAATTTATTCATTGTCAATTTTTTTAATAATTTTCTTTAATTATCCACTTTTTCCGTTGTTTTCACAAATTAATTAGGCTATTAATCTATTAATTGCGTAAGTATCTTAAAATATCTCAACATTCAATAAACCCCTTAATTAGTTTATCTCCCAAGAGGTAGCTCAATAAAAGTGAGAGTGATCTCATGTTTACTTAGCCAGGGATAGATCTCCAAAGGGAGCAATTTACTAGAGATTTAATATTTTACGGCTTGAGTTTTAGTCAAGTATTAGAACATGACAGATAGTCATGCATACTGTCTAATTCTTGACAAATTTTATAATAATAAAATTCAGTCACTTCACTAAATTTAACTAAAACTTTATCAAATATTATGCAACAAAGAGATATTTGTATAGTCAGACTCGGTAAAAATTCGCTACAATTGATGGTCTCATGCTCTTTTTGCCGTGAAAAAAAAAACCCCTTCATTAGTCTATAGACAACGCGTTTGGCACTTCGGCTCCGAGCTTAATCATCCCTTTTAACAATCTATATTATCATTCTAATCCCAATCTCAAAAATCGCACGTGTATATCACGCCCCGTCAACTAGAGGCACAATCGCAAAGACAAGACTTGTTGTATTGACACGTCATCAACAGAGTCTAGTAGCGCGTGGAAGGACGCGGCTACAAAATCATTGACATCTTTGGCAATTGCCATAGAATTTTTATTTAATGGAAAATCTTTGCTTTGCAAGGAAGAGTCGTCTCGCTTAACAACAAAACTGTGAAGAAATTCAATTCAACCCCATCAAAGTTTCAATCTTTATCATAACCATCCAACAAACTTCCTGTTTTTTGTAAGTTGACATTTCTTGTTTCCTTTTTTTTTTTATTTGGGTTTGCTTTCTTAAGTTAAATAGCAGTGGTGAATTCTTGTTGTTTCATTAATCTGCTGAGACTGTTATAATTTCCATTTTTTTGGGAGTTGAGTTGCGTTAGGAGGGTGTCATTAATTTGGGGTTTTTTTGAGATATGTTGGAATTATATGAGGCTTATATTTAGTTTCTTAAGCTTGTTGGAATTCTTGAGTTGGCATCTTTGACAAGAAGTGACGGTAAAGGTAGAGGCTTTACGAAGAATTCAAGAACAGTGATTGATCCTTTTGTTTATATATGTGGGGTGGTATGACTTATTCTTGTTTTTATTCTGAGTTTTTGGAAATGGAATGGATGCTTCACTTTGTATGATTTTTGAAAATTCCTTTGTTATTCACTAACCCGTGGAAGAAAATAATTGATTTGGAGTAAATTCCCTGAATTGCGTTGAAATTAGCCGCTGGTTTGGGGCAACGTAGCTTTGGAGAAGATATCTTAAACTGCAACCAGAGATTATTTCATTATTAGTGTTATTTGAAAGGCTAGTAGATTTTGTTTTAAGACGGGAAGATGCAAAGGGTTCGACTTTCGTCTCAACAGACACCTGTACATAAGCTTGGAGATTCGCAAATGACATTATCCCCCAAGTTTAGATTAGCTGTGATCAAATCATCATTTATGAATCCTTCATCAGAACTTGAGTTATCTCTACGAGCCGAACCTCTCATCCCAGGCCTTCCTGATGATGTTGCTCTCAATTGTCTTCTCCGGCTTCCAGTGCAGACCCACGCAGCCTGCAGAGCTGTTTGCAAGCGATGGCATTTGTTGCTCGGTAATAAGGAGCGGTTTTTCACTCGTAGAAAGGAATTAGGCTTCAAGGATCCTTGGCTCTTCGTTTTTGCTTTTCACAGATGCACAGGCAAGATTCATTGGCAAGTTTTAGACCTTACTCACTTCTCATGGCACACTATCCCAGCAATGCCCTGTAAGGACAAAGTCTGTCCTCATGGTTTTAGATGTGTTTCAATACCCTTTGACGGTACACTTTTTGTTTGTGGGGGTATGGAATCTGATGTTGATTGCCCCCTTGACTGGGTTTTGAAGTATGAAATACAAAAGAATCGTTGGACTGTGATGAATCCGATGATTACTGCTAGATCATTTATTGCTAGCGGGATGATTGATGGAATGATATATGTCGCTGGAGGAAACAGCACCAATCTTTTTGAGCTTGATTCAGCAGAGGTTATGGATCCTGCCAAAGGGAGCTGGCGTCGCATTGCAAACATGGGAACGAACATGGCATCATATGATGCGGCAGTTCTGGATGGAAAACTTCTCGTGACAGAGGGCTGGTTGTGGCCATTCTTCGTCTCTCCAAGGGGTCAGGTTTATGATCCAAGAACTGATCAATGGGAAAGTATGGC
>CAODLS010322233.1:0-21155 GCA_948243855.1 Flueggea neowawraea
ATTCTGAACAAATTTAAACTTTATTGTCCAAGTTGAACTGAGTCATAAAGTTCAATGATCGTGGATAAAATTAACCCTGAACATCTAGGACTAAACATTAAACATAATGACTTTGTCGAACAAACACGAGTATAATAACCATAGTTTATATTACTATAAAATTGAATGACCATTTGTGAAATTTTTCCCGTAATAGTATGAAGTAGAAATCCAGAATACAAATTTTAGATAAAGTTTGTATTCTCAAGTTTGATTCCTAGCATATATTAGGAAATACAATTCCTAATATAAATTAAGAATTACAATTCCATAACTCTAAAGAATAAAACTATAATGAAAAATTTAATTCAAATCCCTTATATTTTTTTTATTTCTAATTCTCTCTCTTCAATTTCAAATAAAAGAACATAAAAAATTACATTAATAGGAGATACTTAACCATAACTTATCCATAACCCAATCCTAGCTCAAACCGTAACTCAGTCTCGAAATCACCAAGCAACCTTCACTTTGAATCACTGAATTAGCACCATCTCTAGACCTCTACCCTCAAACCACCATGGCACCAAGTCATCATCACTCTTATAAAACCATTGAGCCACCATCACCACGCCACTATTTTCCTAGAACCATCGAGCCACCGCCATGCGTCATTCTGAAATAGAAAAGTCTTTTTAAACAATTTTTATTCTTAAGTTATTCTTCTCAAATAAACATGTCCACCAATTAAACATTATAATAGAATAGTAATTATTTGACGAAATAGCAATTCTATTATACGAGGAATAACTATGCTATATGTTTTGTATTCATTTCAGGAACCATATGTGCCCATAATTGAATATACATAAGTTTCTTTTTTTCCCCCTAGTTTTCTGAAGAATGAGATGGATTTAGAGATGAAAGAATTGAAAATGAGGTACTAAGTCATTCTCAAAATAGAGAGCCTATCCAGGATGTGACAAAAAAGCGATTGGTTGTCAAGTCACCACTAAGTACTAATAGTTGGAAGTCATTAAATTGAATGAATTGACAAATAGTGAGAGACTTGTCCTCTACATTCCTTGGTGCTTATAATTGGATGAGTTTGGTATAAAACAGTTGAAGGCAATAAGTTGCTTCCTTCCCTACTAAATTAATTAATTCCATGGTGAAACCCAAAACCCCCTAGGGATGGCCAAGCAGAACGAGACATGTTGACCTTGGTTCGTTGTACGGGTTCGAGACGTGGGAACGACGTAAGTCCGGATTTATCCGGTTGTCACTCGGGTCCGTGTCGCAATGAGCTGAGTTGTTCAGGTCCGGTCCGTTTGTCCTGGGTGAGGTGCTACGATGATCACACTCATGCACGAGTCCAAGTCCGTGCCGAGTGTCAGTTATGACTCAAAGGAATATTCCGTAGCGGGGAGGGTACTTTCCGATTTAAGTCTGCATAGTAACGTCCGGCAGGAATCCGTCACCTACCGGTTGCCCCCACCTTCCATTTTCCTGAAAAAAAAATGGTGAAACCCAAAAATCCAAATTCATAGAATGGATATTGATCTTATATTATATGGTCCCTCCCTAATATTTGGGCCATGCCCACCTCTATTTTGTGGTTTATATTTTGGGTTTTAAATTCTGTTGTCGTCTCTCCAGTTTTAAGCCTAACTCTTTTTGTCGTCTATTCAATGACTATATAAGCTATACACGGCATCATTCGTTTCTTCTTTTTCCATATCTATCTATCTGGATGTCCCAATTGGTTTTGAGGACATAAGAAAAAGTTTTTTAAATGATTATACATGAGTTCCAAAAGGCTCATAACATATACAAAGGTGGGATGATCCGAAAATTATTCTCAGATTAATATAAAAAAAGTTTAGCTAAAACAATAAAACTACATGATAAATTAGAAAAATGTACTGGAGTCAACTCGAACGGTAATGACTTGTAAGTTTGATCTTTAGTGGGATCAAATAAAATGATTTATCAAAAAATTAAAAAAAGCATAATCCAATTACTCTTCCTATATATGCAATTTAAGTTTGGGGAGGGCCTCTGTTGGAAATAGATTAATTTAATAGATTTAATAAGAAACTTAAAATAACGTTCAGATACATACAAACAGCAAACTCATATGGAAACAATATCCGATCTTTTCTTCTTTTTCTTTTTTTCTTTTTTTTATTTGTAGATTCTGATTCCGAAGATTCATTTTGTATCGATAATATATTGTGGCAAACCTATTCAATATAGGGATTTTTCAAAAATACAATGACTGGATCAGATTGTATGTGCAAATCAGTTATAATTATTTGTTTAATATTGCTAGCGGTATCATTAGGATCAATAAATCTATTAATTAATGAAAAAATTATGTAAAAAAACTTGATTATTATTTAACAAGTTTAATAAATTAAACAAAAAATTGGATTAATCAGTCATAAAGTAACCCTAATACCATTGCAAATGCACGTTGAATATCTTCTTATTCTCAATTAACAAGTTGAAATAATTATTCTCTATAAAAACACATAATTGCACATAGGTATATATATCGTAACAAATTAGTCATCTTGCATATCCTTGGAGAGTGATGCACTTCTTGCTGCTTGTGTACTCTGACTCACCTGTTGCCTGTACAATGCTGCCATCTTGTTGTATAGATCCATATTCATCGACTTCACCCAAAATAGCAAAGGAAGATAAAATTAATTTTTTTCCATCAAAGTCACAAATATTAGGTATATCTGATTTTTTTTTAAAAAAAAAAAAAAAGCATACAAGCATTTATACTCAACTTATTATAATAATATCATTTTTGCAAAAAAAAAACTTATCATAATAAGTTTGAGGAGAATTTTGTGATTTTTCGTCCAAAAAGATCATTTCTCACCAATTTATAATTTCCAGTAACGATTCTCTTCCATTTCTCAATCATTTTTTTCTGCGCTTGTTTAAAAAATGTAAAAATTAACAAATAATATACAACGGATAATAAGTTTTTGAATAGTAAAAAATATAGAATATAATATGACTTTTAAAAAAAGCACACTAAATGTTAGTATATGTTAAAAAACATGCTAAATTTTGTTCTTGACAAACAACCCTCTAGAAAAATTATTCATGCATGTTTGAATATTAATTTTTAATTTCAAAGTAACAAAGTTGTATAAATTTGTGACAATCTTGTCATTTGTGCAAATTTATCTAATTAATGACATACGAAATGAATATGCCGATAATTTCATGCTTGACTAGCAAATTACTTGTCGTTGTTAAAGAAAAAAATAAAAAAAAAATTAATGTATGTACGTTGAATATTATTGAATTTCAGCTTTCAAGTTGGTATATACATACTTGTGCCAATAAAGCGCAATATGCATCTGGCAAAGAAACTGCACCACTGTTACTTCCAGGCCCAGCCGGATTCGGCCCTGCCGCAGCGCCAGGAGGCGGTATGATAGGTGGAACAACAAAGGGCTGAGGAACAAAAGTGGGATTGGCGGCGGCCATGATTTGGTGGAAGAGCTGAGGGTGAGGTAACCCTAGTGGACTGACCCCCATACCCATACGTGCAGCAGCTAATAGAGACATTTGAAGTTGTTGGTGTTGCCGTTGAATTCCCATCGGCATCATCATCGGAGTAGGCATGTTCCTCATTGTGCTTGTCATCAATTGAACTTGTGCTTGAAGTTGTTTCAAGTATTCTATCACTTCATCTAGCATTGATGCTTTGTCCGTCTGTGAAAATTATTTTCAATACATTTTGTTAATTAAATAATTTCAAGAATGCACCCTCGTCTATCTAATAATTAAGCAAGATTTTACTTTGTTTAAATTTTATAATGCATACATATATTTTTTTGCTTAAAATATATGAAGTTGTATGTAAAAATAAACTAATACCTTACTTGCATTTGGTATCAGCTTTTGTAGAGCTTTGATCTTTTGATTAATTCTATCTCTTCGTCTCTGTGTACATAAAGAAGGAAATAATATGTGAAAATTATGTGTTTGCATTCATAATAAAACTCATTGATTAATTAACTAAATTAATTACGAATGAGCTTGTAGATTATTGATACTAGAGTTAATTGCTAAATAGTCGAGAGTTCGACTCTCAGTGAAAACAAATAAAATAACTCATTTAAAAAACTAAATTAATAATTAATTACCCGTTCGGATTGATTGTGAACAGCAGCAGCTCGAGTTCTCCTGCTTGACTGGGATCTAGCTGTTTCTGTTTTGGTCTCACGGTCTTGATCATATTGATTTTCCTATAATCGTAAAAAAATTTCAAACATTTTAGCTAATGGAGGTTGTAAGTAATCAAAAATTTTAGAATAATTAGTATATTAATTACCTGAGTTTCTAATACCAATAAAGTGAAAAAGAAAAATGAATTTCTCATTTTTCTTCACAATTAAGATTTTTGTTCGGTTATCTGTTCTTCAGTTCTTGTCACCAACTAAAATTTGAAGAGAACAAGTCAAAATTTCACACTTCTATTTCTTTCCATTTCTTATTTAACACACATGCGAATTATGCGAAAGAGTGCAAGGGTCAACTCATCAGTCAATTTCAATTCATTTCTCAGCCTCACTCTCTTGTTCTTTCGCTTTCTTGTTAAGTTTCACGACTCATCGAGAATCAAGAGACATATGTCATAAAACCCTTGTTTTTTTTGTTTCACACTCACGTTAAGGGTTGAGATTTTTTTTTTTGAGAGAAGTTAAACATCTTCGAAGGTAAATTAATCACAAATATCCCTCAAAACAATGGACAATGATTATCAAATATAGAAAAAAGAATTAATTAATTTAGGGGTGATATTATATACATATACACACATTCTATAGGAGTGTTTACTTAGGTTACTTAAGTCAACTAGCCAGAAAATTAACAAATGAGTATGAGAAATTCATGCCTGGACAATCAAAAAAAATCTAATTAAATAAATAGTTTATACATAAACAAAATATATTTTTTCTTGTACACATAACGCTGTTGTTTATTTAAGATAAATTCAATAGTAAATTACAAATCAGTAATTGTACAGCAGAAAATAGAGAGATTAACACGTTTTTTCAGACAAATATATACTGTAATATACTATAATCTTGAGATGTTTAAACAGAAAGTATATACCCCCATGCACCGAGCAAAATATAATAGTATGTAGAAAATCTAGAATTTTTTTTCTTACCGATCCGTCGTGACAAGCTGAATCCTCTTCTGTAGTTTTGGTCTTGACGCTCCGACTCCGAGGTGACTCATAAGAATTCCACGTCATCATATTAGTATCACTGTCCCTACAAGCAGTGGCACTAGCACTCCCACATGCACTTCGGTCCACATGTTTCTGTTCGTGTTCTTTAAAATACTTGACACAATTGCTTCTATCAACCGAATTCTTCTGACCAGTTCCATGATTCTTGTAACCCGCTTCAGACCGAGTCCGTTTCTTGATTGTTGCTCCTACCCAGTTATTATTTCTATGATCCGAGGAAGCAACATTAGTACTTTTAGTATTTATGTCACTGTTGGTTGGAGCTGTCTGGTCTTGATCATGGTGGTGAAGAATTGGTGGGTGGTGGTTCTGTTTGTGAGAGAGTATGGATTCATTGACGATTGACTCGAGGGTCTCGTTGGTTCGACCCCAGGTGGTCGGTCCGGTTTGGAGGAACCCACCAAGACCATGCATTGCTAGCTGCCCATTTTCCCATGTTAGTTCTGCTACTTCATAGTTAGACCTGAAATCATTGGTTGTTACCAGTACACATCAAATTTATTACCAAATTTTGGTCCCTCAAAAGTATGAAGTAATGTAAATTCATAGTATAGTTGCTAAAAACATTTGTGTCATTGTAAATAGTAACAGAAGATATGTGTACTATCATATGTTTTTGTACAAAGATTAATTATTGTTGGTGGGAATGATGTGATTTTCATCTGTATTTTTTTTGTTAGAATTGATGAGAAAATGACTGAATATAACACATATTTTTACAAGTAAACTTTATCAAAACAAATTAAGCCAAAACGATTGTGACTTTATATATTACAAGAAACAGTAAACATCTGTAGGTGGCACAAATATTAGCATGAAAATGATCATGATTACCTAACGAAAGGTTTAAGGTAACTAACGAACTTTAGCTTCATTTTACATGAATAAAAAATATTGCTGCTAGGAAGAAAATCATCTAATATTACCAATAAACGGAGGAGAAGGAACATTTTATAGAAGGAAATCGAAGAATTTATGAATAAATTAGATCTTGATTTTTTCAGGAAAAGGTTATATGAAGAATTCAAGTGGGAGTTCAAAATTAAACAAATGATAATTAAACACATCATTATATTTGCATTTGAAGTTGAGAGATTTGATCCGTAAAAATTCTTCGACTCAACTCAAGCTACACATATATGAAATTTTGAAAAGAACATACAAAAAATAATTCGAAGAAAGCGTAAAATATAGAACAGAATCGAAAATTCAAATCTTCAAGAAGAAAAAGAGAGAAGAAGGAAGAAGAGAGTGTAAAGAAATTAAAGAAGAGAGAGTAATGTATAATGCATACACAGGGACAAAACGAGGGATCTGAAACAAGTGGTCATGCACGTGATGAGAGGGTCTATTGCACTCTTCAGCACCACTTCCGACTTGTTCCTGTCTTTGGCTCTTTACATTCCAACTTGGTACTGTACAATGACTCATGACGATGACGATGATGGTAATGATAATACGATTCCAATTCTGTGATGATAATTCTCTTTCTCTTTCTCTCTGGAATGTTATGTGAAACTGCTGCTTTGATTGAAGTAAGTGTTTGGAGGAATTGTTTAATTTGGGATTGTGAATAGGTATAGGATTGTATTTTTATATGGTCCAAGCAATGGTGATGTCAATTTCAATGTGGGTTTTATTGATAGAGATTCTACACACAACATGTGGTAGCTAAGTAAGGGATTCAATAGATTCGGATATGTTTTGGCCTCTTTCTTACTCCCTCTCCCCACTATGTTGCTACAAATCATGTCATTATTTGGAAATGTTGGGCACGTTCCATCTCATTATCTTTTTCATTGTTTCTTAATTAACCAATAAGATTTAGACTAGTAATTATATATGTATTTTTTGAAAATTCATTTTATTGTTCATACGAGAAATCAAATTCTCGGCTTTTTATTGATGGAGTTGACTCAAATATCAATAAATTACAAATCCATTAGTAGTAACTATATATGTTAAGCATATTGCTCGCTTCGTCCCAATTTGATAGACACACTTTCTATTTTAGATGTCCCAAAACATATGCACACTTTTTTTTCCTGCATTTATTATTAATAAACTTACAAGTTTGTCCTTATTTAATCTTGCTTTTAACTAATTCATTAATTACCAGCAAAATTAGTTAAAGAGTATAAATGAAAAATCATATAGAATTAAATAATTTTAACTACTAAAACTTTCATTTCTTAATTCTCATGAAAAATAGTTAGTGTCTATCAAATTGGAATAGAGGGAGTATTTATTTGGCAGAAAGTTTCCTCCAATTTTGATTTATTTTCATTAAACTTGCACTGATTTCTCGCTAATTAGCACAATTCTTGTATTGTTAGTTGATTTTAGCCAAAAATTCGAGAAAGGTAGTCCCTCCCTTTTCTCAAAGAGTGTTTTTTAAGGTTTTGACACACATATTAAGAAAATGATTAAAATACATTGATTATAGTGATAATTTACTATATTATCCTTATTTATTCTAGTGGAGGTAGTTGGAATGTAGTTATTCAAAGTAATTTAATAGGAGAGTAAATATGGAAGAAAATAATAAAAAACTTCTTGATTTTATTTTGGTAAAAACTAATTTATCTAAAAAAACTTTATGAGGAAAGGAGGGAGTGTCTTGTAGTGTTAGTTCAGCTGAATAAATTATCTAGATGAATTTTTAGTCATGTCATGACATTTGCCTCGCTAAATTACGTATAATAACATAATGTTCAACCTACTTTATTAATGGTTGACAAATGAACAATTAAAAAAATAATCATTCAAAGAAATATATGGGACTACGTACTAATCATGTTCCACATAATACATGATCATAACAGCTTTTTTTGTTTGTTTTCAGGGAAAGTATAATAAACAATGTATATAAACAATTTATATATGGGACTACGTACTAATCATGTTCCCACTGTAGCCTTCTTCATTTTCTTATAAAGATTAGATCAAGTAGAATATTATCACAATTCTTTTAGGTAACCAGAAGAAAATTAGAATGTTTTAATCACTTCAGTTCTCGAACCGTAACGAATATTCCAAATGAAAAGCTCTCTCTTGAATTATGATGTTTCCGTCAAAATCTTTAATTAATTATGATCCAATTAATATTCATAACCTCAATGGCAGATTATTACGACTATCAATTTTGAGAAGGCAAAATCATTTATATTTTTTTAGAGATCGAATCTATGATCTTTTAATACCAGAGTTTACTTTAATACCAATGAGTTACAAGTATACGGGTTTTTTAACTAATATTATTAGTACTAAATTACTCCCTTTAACTTGTTGCAAATTTTAGAAATATTTTAAACATGCTTCAATTCTTAAACCTAAGCCAAATTGTGCGGCTCAGCAAAAGTGTTTTTTTTTTCGAAAAGAAAAAGAAAAGAGAAGGGATTAATATTGTTATGTGATGAATGAATGATCTCCATTTAGTATGGCTGGGGACCAATGTGGTTCGCTGCAGATAGGCTTGAAAACATGCTGTCATTAAATTCTTGGATGGTCCATATATATATGTAACTCATTCAATGGCTGCAACTTGTTTGAAGGGTTCTAATTCATGCATGGACCTTAATTATTGTGTGTGCCTATTATCAAAGATTTTCTTTGCAAATTATGACTCTCATGGCAGTGGATGTCAATCATCTCATTTCAATTCCCATTTCCCCACTTTGATTTTGAAAGAATTGAAGTTATCAGGTCAAAATTTTCTTCTTTTCATTTATATTTGTCGATGAAATTTTCAAATTACACTTATTTTATTTCTGTGGATGTCGGCTGTATATATATTTCACTATTAATTGATTGTGCATTAGCATTGTGGTTATTTTAAACTGCAATCAAGTTAATTAATTAGTGGTCGAAGTTAAATTATCTAAAGAAAATTACAATTAATATTTTACTATTAATTCGTAGTCCATGCAGTTAAAATCTATAGGTATTTGCATTTATAAATAATTAAGTAATAATATTTTGTTCGACTAATCAATTTCAGTTTTCTTCACAATCGGAGAATTACTGTACTGATAGAAGAATGGATATTTTGACTTTTTCAATTATTTGAAGTTGCTAAGTACTCAATTTAATTCAATCTAATTTAAAAGCATGCACCAAGGTATCCAAAATGTAGCCAGTAATTACTAATTCTACATGATCTTTTCAATGCTGAAAAGAATTACTAATGCTGAATGTGTATGTTAACTTTTTTTTTTAATAAAGAAGACGACACTCTTAAAATTTATTAATAACCCTCACTTATAACGCAAAAGTACCATGGTAACAAAACAATTCCGAGATCCAAAACTAAATAAACAAATATAGAATCTGTGTATGTTAACTTTAAGATTAAAGCTGTTGACAGTTCAAATGACATGATTAGTTAAAATCTTAACACTAATACCATAACTCAGGGCGTTAATCATAACATTAATATAGTAAAATCCTACCATATAATTAAACTCAATTTTAGTCGGTGATAAGATTAAACACTAATTGCATAGATACATGGAGGGAGGGAGAGCAAATGACGAAATTGCCCCCAGGCAGAGGAATGTATGCTTGGACGGAGTCAGCAATCATTTGTTTACATGTGAAGTCACATCTAAGACTCCAAGAAAATCTGAATCAAAGGGATCCTGAAATCCAGAGAAATCAATCAGACAGAAGTACTCTAGGGGTTTTTCCATGCAGATGCAGTGAAGAAGAAAAAGTACGTGAATGCATCGCTATGTTGCCACCTGGTTGCCCTAAGCCTACATCTCCATGGTTTCTATCTGTTTTTGCCAGATTTCTTGGTCCTCTACCTATAAATCCATGCCCACCACTAGCCTAGAAGCCTCAAAGACTTGTTTGGAAAAACCGGCAGATAATTCAACTATCACCAGAATGCTAACCACCGAACTTCGTTTGATGAACTTATGTATATTTTTTTTTTGACAGAATAATTTTTTATTTGAAAGAGTCAAATAATGAATTTCAGTTTAAACCAATGGACGTATACCTTATTAATACTGAAATCAATTCTAGCATCAAGAGCTTGTAGTTCAATCTTTGCATCGACTTATAAAAAAAAAACCCGTTTAATTATCCCCACAGATATAATAAATATCTCTCTGTTTTTCCTATTTAGGTTGTTAGAATCCCCTCACGTTAATTTGTGTATAAGGGTTACTTACTGACAAACACATTTATGTCTCCATACATGTGCCAATTGAAGGCAATTTAATTATTTTTGTACATTCATCTTGCAAGTGCTGAAATGCGATTTTTTTTTTACTAAATTGGAGAGGTTGATTTAGGAAGATGCATTTGTTGTTCAAAATCTTAAGTAAAATATGATAACATTCATTATTTTGTCCTTGAGATGTTGCTTGATGATATATAGCAAACTATGATTTTGACTAGCCAAAATAAAACATATAATACAATATTTGTTCATCGAAACTAGTAGTCGTGCACTATCACGGTTACGTAGTGTTTGGGAAATTTTGAATTTTAATTAGCTAAAATTTCAAATGTATATGATATAATAAAACTATAAACCTTTTTCTAGTTTTTTTAATAAGTATTTCTAGCTTAAATTAATTGTAAACTTCTATAGAATAGACTTTAACAATTTCATTTCACTATCAAACAAAGAAATATAGAAGGTTAAAATCTTACAACCACACTACCTGTAGGAATTAATTCATCTATCACTCTCTTTATTTGGTTCTTTATTTTTTGTTTTCCTTAATTAGGTATTCATTCCCATTGCATCATGCATGTAATTGGAAAAAAAGGTGTTGGGCACTAGTTCAAAGAATCAGTACTTAAAGACATATATTTCTTTTTGGGTCAATTAAAAGATACATAGTCTAAGATTTATGACAAGTGCAATAATAGATTGTACTATAGCCATCTTAATTAATATCACAGCAACTATAAAATTTGGTTATGTTTTACTATTGCATGTACAGCCAATTTTGAATAAATTGAAGTATTTTTTTTTATGTAAATTGAGTGGTATAGATATATAAAAATATATTTTAATAAAGAGGACAGTACGCCACACATTGTATTAAAAAAATTTCCACTTATGACGAAAAAATACCGTTGTTACAAAGAAGAAAACAATATATTTTAAATTAGTAGTTTGATAAATTATATGGTGATCAAAAAGTAAAGAAAATGGCACTTTTTTAAAGTTATAATATGTTTGAGTAATAATAATATTTATTTTTGACGACTACGTTTGTGGATTATAGATATAAATTGAACAATAAAAAAGTAAAGAAAGATTACACTTCTTTACTAAAATTATAATTAATTAATTACCGAACATTATTAAAGAAAAAAGTTGTCATCATGATATATGAATTCTAATTATTTTAGCAATATTAGTGGACCTCATTAGCCATGGAATGTGAATCCTGATTGTACAAGATAAAAATAGCTAATAAAGAGGTCTCTAAGAAAAATAGATTAAACTGCAAAAAAAAAAATCATATTCCAGCAACAAGAAAATGTTTTTCATGTCATATTAATTAGCACTACCAATTACCAAACAACAAAATGTGTAAGTTTCAAGTCTTATATATGGATACACTTGATATGGGGTCTAGTTCATTAAATTGCTGCTTTGTGTCTAGTCATGTTGCAGTGTAAACAAGGCACTTGCCAAATCCCATGTAGTTGTGTTACTTGTGTAAGAAAGCTACTGCATTGTTTGCTTGCAATTTAAGTCACTGTTCATGCCCATCTTTATTCCAGTGTAGAACCATCTTTTATCTAACCCAATTGTTACTTGTTAATTATGATAACAAATTGCAAGATTATTTTGGAATATATATATATATATATAATAAATTCAGATATTAAATTTTATAACAGTCTGGAGTTGACTCAAGCATTAAAGGGCCGTGAATTTGATTCTGAGTGGAAACAATTAAAATGACTAATAAAAAAATTATAACAGTATTGTGATAGCTATGGCTATGGCATTGACAATTGCACAAACCTGTTGGCATTTGATAGTGAAGGTTAAGGTAGAGATGGCAATGGCAGCAATGGGCTTGTTGGTAGATGGGACTGTTGTGTCTTTGAATTCAGAGGCAGTACTGATAGATGGAATGGCCCAGAAAGTTTTCTATTTTCTTCATGGTGATGATTCATGTCCCTTACAGAGGTCATTGTTAAGATTTAAGATTTTGATCAAATATTCAGTCGTTAGATTTAACACCGACGAATGTATTGTGTCTAGTTACATCATAAACCTCTCATCTGTATATAGATTTTTTTTTTATGTCACATTGAATAAAGTGTTGTTTAATTGTTTTCGTCCAACGTCCGACTTCTTAGCATTAGAGAGAATTATATTACTTATTGGTAGAGATTGTTCACGTATTATAATTACGTCATATCATTTACAAAATGATATACCTCACACAAATACAGGTGACATAAATACAAGAAAATTGAAAACGTGTTAATTGTGTCATGTCTGATCATATATTTTCTCACCATATAATCGTGTCAGAAATTACCAAGTCTAATATTGATACTTTTGTTAAACATTTAATATGTTTAATTCTGTAGAATTCTCTTTACTAATGTTTCTGACTAACAAAAAGAAGAAAGATCAATTAATGTAGAATATTCTGGTGAAACATGATGAGATTTGATTAGCAACAAAACCTCAGAGACAAGTCAGAATAAAGCAATTATCTTATTGCCATAACCAATCTTTTGAAGTTCGTACGGAAAGGGACTATTACATTTCGCTGGATTTGACATATATGCCTGAATTTGATATTATTCTCCTTTTGATGACAAAAAAGAAAAGTTTACAAGATTCTAATGTTCTGCTTCTTAATATGAATACTAATTGTATTTATTTTTGCTACTTTCTGAAATTGCAGCCTTATGGTCCTCTGCTTCATTCTAGTCCTGCAGTTCCAAGAATGAGGTTATGCACTCCTATAAAATCTTGAAAATTTAAGTGGTTAAGATTGAAGAATATGGTTGAAAACTGAAATGAAACCTTGTTCGATTCGGTTTTATGTTTCGATTTTCCTGTTCTTTGCATTTCCCCAAGAAATAACTGATTTTAGCTTGCCATTCCTGCAATTGTGGTTATTACATTAGCAAGCTTCTCTGAATATAAATTTCTTAAGTTACGTCCTTTATGACATCAATTGACATGAAAGAAAGTATCAATGCATACCGTTTAGCTTTCTGTGAAGCATCATCGGGATTTTTTAGCTTGTTAGAGGATCAATCAATCAGTTTCCTGGCTGAAAAGGCTCTTTCTGGTGTCTTCCAATTTGGCGTCACTGGCAGTTTAGCAGAAGATTCATCTGCTACATGTTGCTAGTTAAAATCTTGTAACAAGAATATTAGAAGATAGTTGTTGCAATGAACACTCAGCAAAGAAGAAAACCTGCATTTTTTTTCTTTGATGATGATCGCTTGATTAATTCACCAGACCACTGCCTTTTGGTCAAGGCATCCTTTTTGTTCCCATTCTTGTATCCAAGATTTTCAGATTCTTCAAGTGAGTGGTTTCAGAATGCAGCAGATGCTACTGTAGCTTTATATATAGACTCCTGATCGTGTTTCACATTATTCGGAAGCCGTCTCCGAATCCAGTCCATTGAACCTGCAAATGCAACTGACTGTATTTCCTCTGTTTCAGAAACAATGATGCAGGCTGTTAAGCATTCCTGAGAAACACAAATTTGAATAACATTCAGGGAAGAAAACTGAGATTAATCATACCCGATTCGCTTGGTTTTCGGAATCTGAAGTATATTAACTCAAATTATGAGAAGAGGCATAAGCAGATAGATGCCAGGACTGGGTTACTTATACTACATTGATCACCTTATGAAGGATGAAAAAAGAAAGCAACTCAAGGTGTCATTTGCATTTTTCAACTTAGATTCTGTTTTTTTAGTGTTCTGACTTCACAAACATATTTAGCAGAAAGTTGCAATTTTTACATCACCTTCCTTTTAATGTAGAATATGTGCTCATTCCAATCTTTTGCAGCAATTTTGATTCTCAGTGTCTCTTTTTAACAACGTGGTGCATTGAAAGCACAAGCTGGAAAATAATTGGAATCAACAAGCCCACCTTATTGAGCGTAAGGAGTAAGTCTAATTCTTCAGATGTCTCAATTTTCAAATGCTGTACTGCATATATTACAACTATATATTAGTTCTCCATAAAGTTCTCATTAACGGTTTCTCTCCTCCGAGGAGTCTTCTTCTAGTATTTGAACCTCTGCTTTTTGATGGGTAAAAGCTGCTGAGAACATTATGCTAATTACCAAACCAACAACTTGTTAGTTAATGGGCTCGTTTATTTTAAAGTAATTTTTCAATAAATTATTTATGTATCAGTCATTTACATACAACATACATGAATCTCTGTGCATTATATAATTCCAGGATTGAAATAGTCTAAGATTTGTACAATTCATGGGACTAGCAGGCTGTTTGAATCAATCAACAGCAGAAACAGCTGACAGGACTCTTTCCTCTAGAGCGCATGTACCGGGCTTTCTCTTCACCTCGGCTTCTTCATTTCTTCTTCTGTCTTCCAACTGTGTACTTGCTCCTCCAGCTATTATATCAATTCTTGCTATCTTGTTCTGGTAGTGTTTTACGTTTCTTTCCCTTCTCATCTCCAATTCAGTCTGCAGGTTCAGTTATCATCAGGATTCCTATCTAATCATTTTCATTCATGTAAATCTCTGAACATTAAATAACAAAAGAAGTCACGGCAAAAACCTTTTTCCTTTCCATATGAAGTTTGGCTTGCATCTTCTTTGCATTCTCCCAAGCAAGAATTTCATTTCTCATCTTACCATACCTGGAAATGCCATTATGTTAGAGACAAACCAAAAAAAGTGTTATCAAAAGCGCACTTTGTAGTCCTGCTCTTTGGCTTCAGCTGCGCTTTTGGCATTATAATGAGCCTATTAATCTTTAAAAATTTACTTCTTAATAATTCTAACTGGCCAAATGAAATATTAAGGCTGTATTGGTGGATTTTAATCAGTTAGCTACTTAATTTAAACTGCAATAACAAGTAATGTTCACCGTTTGTTAATCTTTCTTAGCTGAGCCTCCCCCCAAAGAAACAGCCTTGGATTCTGCCACACCATTTCTTGTTGAACCCCTTCTCTGCAGTTGATCTGCAGTGTTCATGTGCCTCATAGAGGACGAACGGCGCTTTTGGCTTGGCAATCGACTCTCTTGAATATTTGGACTAATTTCCGTTTGTTTTCTGACCGATGCGTCACCTATAAACATTTCTTGGTTACCATCAAACTGTAAATTAATATGTGAAAAAGTACATTGGTTCCGAAAATTACCGGTGTCTTTCCTTTCCTTGGTTGAGGAACTTCTAGTAACTCTACTAGAATTTGCTGCAACATCTTGTTTTCTAGTCTTCATCTCAATCCTTGAAATCTCAAATTCTTCTCTCATCCTTCTATAGTTCTCTTCAGCTTCTTCATTCTTGTAAATGGCAAATGCAGCAGCACCAACAGCAGTTGCAAACTCGCCGTTGCGCCCATAGTAATCCATACTTGACTGCCTGTCAATCCGCCTCTGGAACCAGCTCTGCCCCTTTATTATCTACCAAAGTTGTTTACCTTTGTTTTCACCAATAACAGCATAATGCAATTTGGTTTTCAAAAAAGATAATTTCCTTTCCAAGTAAGTTTCCAAGATTATTTTCCGAGAAAAGTCAAGCAATAAACACACATGTCTCAAATATTCACTTATTAACAAGAAAGATAAATGGAGGGTACCTCTTTTGTCAACTAAAACTTCCATGCACCAAATCTGATCTGTTGTCAACAATGTGATGTCAAATGTTTCAGGTCCTTTTTGTATTGGAGGACACTGTGGAAGGAAGGAAGGAAGTCAGACATGATCAACTTCTATCACATGAACAGCAGATTGTTGTAAGCAAAATGGAATATGCCTTGCATTCTTTGCTTTTAGCTTTTACATGAAGCGAAGGATCTTTGTCTACCTTTTCATGCCTCCATCGTCAAGTTCTTTTCCACTTTATAGACTCTTTTTGTAGCCTCTCTATTGAATGCATAGCTGGTCTAAGAAAGCAAAAAAAATTTCAGGTGCATGTGGTATATATTTGAGTTGTTTGTTGTATGTTTCTTCAAGGCTGCAAAATTCTTTTTGAGGTGGTATGAGTTGTTTTTTGGACAAAACATTAGGAGACGGTCGGTTCAAAGTGGATAATATTTACCAATGAACTTTAGTATAATTCAATTTTACGTCAAAAAATCGTGGATTTGATATCTAATAGAGCAAACAAAAAAATAGAGAATACCTCAGTCAATAAATTTGACAATCATTAAGAAATATAGTGTACAACAATTTTGTTTACTAAAAAAGATTAGTATTTTTTCCAACTAAATTAATTTTCATAAATTCTAATTGAGGGGAAAGAAAATTTTTAGAAATTAAACATGTATTTTTGGTTGCAATATGTTTAAAAATAGGCCGTCCATTTCTAAACTACGTAAAGCCTGACATGGATGGATGAGACTTATTTGTACCAATGTATAGAACCTTGGAAACATTAATTACATTACATTCTAGTGTTGTTATTCCTTACAAAAGACCGGTCGGACCATTTTTTGCTCAACACAAAAATTCCAGGACTGTATTATTTACGGCGGAAATTAGTCTACCAGTGAAATGAGCCTACAAAAAGTAGCAGCAATGATAGATGATTGAGCTCATCATTTTACCTTTTTTTTTAAATCGGTACCTCATTAATTTATTAATATTTTTATTTTTGACGAAAAAATGTCTTAACTACGTAACAAAATAAAACATGACCAACTTGCACAAAGAAAGCTAAGCATAGCCAAATTAAGACAATAAGTGCTGTTATGCCCTCCTCCATGTCTGTCTGTTCTCTGTGCAGGATTCTTTGAAGCATCTTAGTATGCTTGGTTATGAGGCTACCTCTTTGCATCACAATTTTGACTCCATGGAGAGGGAAATTTCGTGAACATAGACCCTATTTTGGCATTCACCTCATTAGGTGAGAACTTACTGTCTAAAGTGCAAGAATTAATTTAAAACGACGAGCATATTCGTTGTTCAAACATACTGTACTCTTAAATATATTGTACTATCAAAATAACGTACCCAATCATCTTTCCATGATATCTTCTCCTAATAATAAATATATTTCCTTTGTCCTAAATAAATCATCTTTTTCTTTTTTATTTATTTCAAAATTGATCAGAATTTATTAAAAAAAATGATACATAAATAAATACAGGGTTTCTCTTCACCTAAACTTGGTTAATAAGGGTTTTTAAGAGCCAAACAAAATGAGTTTACTTTTGTCTTTATTCTTTAAAATTTTGATAATATCTGAAAAAATAATTTTTATGAGTATTTTTTTAAATTTTCTGAAAATTTTGAGAATTTTTCAAACTAATCATTCTTATAATTTTCTATCATAATTACAGGCAGATACACAAGAGTATTTTCCACTTCAAATTTATATTTAAATACTAACCAATTCTTTAACAATTTTAGTCTTGAGGGGCGAACTCTGCGGTAATCTCTGAATGTTTAACGAAAGACTTTTCGGGATCGAATCTCGGGTGGGGTAATGCAAAATAAAAAAAAAAATTCTTTAACAATTTTACTCTGATTAATTTTTTTTAAAAAAGTTACTCCTTATAAGACAAGCATGTTGTGTTGTCACGTGCGGCCCAATAAACCAATGCCCGCCAATTCCATCCCCAAATTCAAAACCCTGTCTCTCCGTCTCTCACCCGAAAAACCCTAATTCGAGAAATTGCAGCAGATGCCGATCACCGAAGAGCAGAGACGACGAGCCGAAGCAAACCGACTAGTAGCCCTAGCGAAACGCAAAGCCTTCACCGACTCCAATAGCATCGTCAATATCAACCACCAACAACAACTGCAACACAACCAACAGCAGGATCCATGGAGACTTTTCAAGTGCCGAAAGCTCCACCAAGATCCGAGCACCCATTTACCCGAAAAGTTTCGGGTCCGACTCGAGATCTGCTCTCCGGATTCTTTCTCGATTACGCCATTGCCTATACGAGGGTTTATGTATCCTGGCGAGGGACAGTGTTTGATGAGGTTGAATGAGTGCTTGTCTAATGTAAGTCCAAAGGTTCAAATTTTAGTTTTTTTGTTTGTGCTGCATTCAATAAATTTTATATTTTCTTAACTTTCAATATTGAAAATAAAATTAATGGTAATTAGGATTGGACTAGTTATTGATTGTTACAAAATGTTGAACTGAACTTCACCGAGGTTGACTATTTGCTGATTTAATGCAAGTAAAAAGCCTCAATCTTTACTCTCTCCGTCCTCTTTTGTTTAGTATGCGTAATGGCTGAATTAAATTGCTTGTTCAATGTAAACAACTTCCGTTTAAGATTCTCTCCCACGCTCACTGTTCAATAAATTTAACATCTTCCGCTCTGCAATAGATTACTGAAAGCATTAAGCATGTATTCCATGATCTTTAGGTATTGAATTGGTCTCTATATCTTTTAATTTAAATTTAATGGAAGAGATAATTGTTCTCAGAATAAGACAGGGAAAAAATTGACTTTTTTTGGATCAGGTATTGCCAACACACTACACACAAAATCATGGAGGAGGGAAGGCATGTGTTTATAAGCTCAGGGATTATGATATGGTTCTAGCATGTTTGAAGAATTACAGGGAGGTTGAAATTGAAAAGGTACCTTTTGGGACACTTAATGTAGTTCAAAGGCTTTCGAATTTGTTTGAGGCAGGGAGATGGGGACCCTGCAGGCCTGAGCATTTAACTGATGAAAAGGTTGATGAGTTGATTGGAAACTTGCCAAGGAAACTGTTAGATTCTCTCCTACCTTTCCAATTTGATGGTTTGAGGTTCGGTTTGCGAAGAGGTGGTCGTTGTCTTATTGCAGATGAAATGGGTCTAGGAAAGACACTTCAGGTGCTTTTCTTTTAAAATTTTTTTATTGGAATTGCTTTGTTGATTCTAATTTGAATCTTGTAAGACTATTAGCAGTGTTTGCAAGAACCCATTATTTCATTGCTTTCTGCAGCTTCAGAACTTTGATTCTGTCACCCTGTTATTTTTTTGTGAGTTAGTATCAACAGCTTACTCTTTAATTTGTCACTTTTGTGTGATAATATAAATATTACATAGATTCAAGAATACCTTTTTTCTAATTTTGGAAATTGTATGTTAGGTTGCATGGCCATGTAAATGACTACTTTTGTCTGTTTTGAATGTTTACAGGCAATTGCTATTGCAGGCTGTTTCATCAATGAAGGTTCTGTACTTGTTGTCTGCCCAGCTATTTTACGTTTTTCATGGGCAGAAGAATTAGAGCAATGGCTGCTGTCTTGTTTACCCTCTGAGATCCATCTTGGTGCTCTCTCTCTCTCTCTCTCTCTCTCTCTCTCATACACACACACACGCGCACAAGCATTCATATTTCTCACAAATGCTTGAATACTTAAGCACTCACTATCACTATTATTATTCTTGTTTACTTGAGGGGTTCATAGTCTTTTATTGTTAACTTATGCATGCATCAAGCAGTGACAAGAAATTTACAAATGTGGATAGAATGACATCTGGCCGTTATCTTCTGCAAATGTGTAACATGGTTTCTGAACAATGGGATGAGACAAAAAACATTGATGTTTTTATCACCGTTACAACTTTTTACTATGGTCCTATATCTATTCACCCAAAAAATCATCTTTCATTGGAGCAGGATTTGATTGTTAATCACTCAAAAAAAAATTCATTTCAGTTTTTGGTCACTGGGATAATCCCACATACTTAGCAAAATTCCCGAGAGTTGTGGTCATTTCCTATAAGATGCTTCATCACTTGAGAAAGAGCATGATTGAGCGAGAATGGGCTCTCGTGATCATTGATGAATCTCATCATTTGCGCTGTTCAAAAAAGAAGTCAGAACCAGAAGAGGTACTGAAATGACCAACTTATTAAAAAGAGCATATTGATAGTTTTAATGCTGTTTTGAAGGCATAAGTGTTGACAATAATGATAAATATCACTGCCTTTGGCAAAATGATTGTATCACAATCTACTTGGGGTACACACATTATGTCAACTGCTTTTTAAATGTAATTTTATGATTAGGGAAATGTCCAACACTACGTGAAATTAACGTTACTGAACCAAGTTGTGGCAAACACATGTTCACATACATTATTCAAACATTGCAGCTCCATTCTGCGACTGCATCTATATGCATTTCATATCATCTCTTTTAAGATTGGGTCCTTGATGTAAAATGAACCTCATTTGATAAGCTTTCATCTATGACAGTATTCTATGTTGTTTCATTCACAGGTTAAAGCTGTACTTGATATTGCCACAAATATCAAGCGCATAGTTCTTCTATTTGGGACACCTTCGTTGTCCAGGTTGTAGTGTGTGCAGTCATTCTTGACCAGCGATTTTCATTATTTTAGAAAAAATTTAAACAGCTCTGTATCATGTTTGTTTTTTTTCATTTTCTCCCTCACATTTATTATACAAAAGCATTCTAACTAGTTATTCTGTAATTGCTAGGTGATCATAGGCCATTTGACATTTTTCACCAGATAAATATATTATGGCAAGTTTTCCTCATATCTTCATGTCTTTCATCACGGGTTCATATTTCTCAAGCTCTGAGTGACTGAGAGATTATTATTATTATTGTACACAGGCCTGGTTTGCTTGGGCAGGACAAGTATGATTTTGCAAAAACTTACTGTTCTGTCAAGTTCATCCAACCTTCTGAAGGAAAAGGTTTCCAGGTAACTTTTTGGTTGTG
>CAODLS010322256.1:0-15560 GCA_948243855.1 Flueggea neowawraea
GTGGACTCTGCCACTAGATCATATGTGGACATCCGCCACTAAAAACATATGTGGACCTCGCCACTAAAACATATGTGGACGTGGACCTCCATCACTAGAAACATATAGTCACATGTGTTAGTTAGACACGCGGGTTACCACCTACCCTGGTAACTGGGTGATACCACCTACCTTGGTAACTGAGTTTTCATTATGGTATACCAAAGATTACGTTTACCCCCATAACAAAGGTGTCCCATATCGAAATATTTTATCGAAAACATATGCATATATTTATTTAAAAACATCCAAACAGGTAACGTGCCGAACATACATCTTGTTCACCAAATATGGCAAAAGTTCCACCAGACATTTACTAGCAAAAATGTCTCAAAATACTGAAAAGAGTATTTATTCCAAAAATATATTTAATCCAAAAAACAAATACATGTTCAGAAAATATTCTTAATCCAAGCAGAACATTTTCTATATAACAATTATCTTAAAATCCAAACAAATGGTTTATCACCAAAGCCACAATAAATATTAAAGTATAATATTTATTTCAAACCCATCAAAAGTCCCAATGAAACATTTGTCCTAAACATAATAAATGTCATAGTAAATTTTTTCATGTAAACCAAATTTTAGGATTTCGTGATCATTTAATATCTTCAGATTACATGCAAATGTTCAAATACATTAAAAACAATATAGCTTAGAAGACACAGTTTATGTATCTGAAACTGTCATTTCACTCACTTGGATATCAAAGCTGAATGACCCAGTCACGCACTATTGATGGCTGACTAACCTCGCTGATCCGAACACGAAGCTGAAAAATTATCGGAACAAAATTAAAAATATGACACTTACCGAAATGCGTGCACATGGATATGCAGACTCAGACACTCAAACAACAGCTGAAAACCTATTTCGGTCGAAGATCTAACACTTTCATCCCAAAAATCAAAATCTATGTAAAATTATGATTTGGTCACTGAACTTCGTAAAATTTCAATCTAGACCTGAAACCTCAAAAATTAATAATTAATCCCCAAACTTTTAGAATTTATAAATAAATTCTCCAAATAACTCAAATTATAAATAATATCTCCAATTTATCAAAATTGCAAAATGACCTAAAATTTTTTCAAAATTACAAATTTGGAACGTCTTTTTTCAAAATAAAAAATCTAACCATCTATGTAAAATATCAGTTTCAACCCCTCAATTATTCCAGAAAAATCAGCCATTTACACCTAAGTCCTTGTGACAAAAAAATATTTTAAAAAATGTCCTAAATCTCGAATCGAGCGGAACCCAATGTTCGCAATCATTCTTACTAATTCAAATCAGTCCCAGAAGTTCAAATCTAGCCTTGGTTTCACTCAGTTCCACCTAAAACCGTCTCTTTAATCAATTGAATTTTTGGACCAAAAATACTCATAAATAAAAATCATCAATTTCTCACATTTCAAGCTAAATCTATGTTCTCCCATGATCCTCACATTTAAATCTATCAAGAACAATTTCAAACCAAGCCACAAATCAACCCAAAATTGAACCCTAGCTCCATTCAAACCCATTTCGGTCAACAAGAAAAACCAAGCAAAAAAATGCATAAAATGGAGCCAAAAACCAAAATAAATCATGATCTGACCTCAAATTCGAAGGAGCAATGATATGAGGGCAATATGAGAATATTTGAGTGAAGAAACGAAGAGAAAACGAACAAAAGAGGAGCACAGTCGGGTCTGGTTTAAAAAGAGAAGTTGTAGGTGAAACGATGTTGTTTCTGGTTACTCGGCTGTCACACAAGCGTGAACGACAGGAAACACACATAGATGAGAAAATGCGATGACACGTCAATTGATGGTTTCGTATGAACGTGCATGCGTTCATTGTTCCTCACCCCAGACAACACGCCCAAATGACTCGTCATTTTGACAATGGCGTGAGGCACGCGTGTGGACAACAATTGAACTCGTGCGAATGATAGTACCTTCCAATCGCAAACGACGTGTAGTCTAACGGTGACGAATGAACGACCAGTGGTCCAATCCTTATTTTCCAGATTTTTCTTTTCTATTTTCCACTTTACAAATCAACTTTAAATCATTTCCAAAATTCTCAAAAATTCACCAATCACCCAAATAACATTTAAAACTCAAAATTAACACTTGAAATTGCAAAAAATAAATTTTGAAATTTAACGGAAAAATTACCGAAATAATTAATCAAAATTAAACAAAATATTACATTACTAAGACAAATTGTAAAAGTAATAATTTAATCAATAAAAGTCAAAAAATTTGATCATATCAAAATTTGCAAAACCAATAAAATATATTTCTTTGATTACGAAATTAATAAAATTTATTTAGCGAAAAATTTTACAAATTTAATCGGGAGAAAAAAATACAAGATCTTACAATATCTCTCAGGAGAAATAAAACTATAATTAATAGTTCATACAATTCCATAATAAAGACTATTTTTTAAAAAAAATTTGACAAAAATTAATTTATTCAATTAAATAAAATATAAAATATTTTTTGTAATTTCTATAAAAATTGATCTATATAAAATAATCAAAATTTTATTCATGAAATGATTTATAAATTTTAAAAACAAAAAAATCTATAAGTAAATAGTATTTTAAGGATATATTTGTAAATATGAATTGTTGGCTCTAAGGAAGTTGGACTTTCTGAGGAGGTGAGGAAGTTACTCTCCGAGATCAAGGAAAAATCAAGCAGCTGATTTCTTGGGAAGTGCAACTTTCTTTATTCAACCAAGTAAAGAAAATTCTCAACTTTCCGAAAAGTTGTACTTTTCCTATTTTCTGACCCCTAATTAGACATGACCATTCTGAAACCAAACTGGAGGTTCGGCCTGGAACCGAAACAACCTAAACCGTCCAAACTCAGTTCGATTTCGATTCAAAGTACTCCCAAAATTGAACCACCGGTACCCTCCTAAACCAGCAGATTTAACCTGAATCAAAGTTTCAACCTTCCTAAACCATATGTTAACCTCCTAAACTAGTGACTTTAACCCTCCTAAACCAGCAATTTTGACCCGCTTAAACCAGCAATTTTGACCGAAACTAGCAGTTCAACTTTCTTAAACCAGCGGTTTTAACATTATTTTAAAAAAATTAAAAAAAATAGTTTGAACCAAGCCGAACCAAAACTGAATCTACCAATCGAACCATATTAAACCTAAACCACACTGAAATTGGAACCGAACCCCTAAAACCACCTTTAGGTGGTTTGATTCAGGTTCATAACTAGAACCCGCGGTTTATGAACCATGACTATCCCTAACCAAGCAAGCCATTGCATTGGCTTATTAGTTTTTCGATTTTTTTTTGGATAAGCATTCACGTATTAGTTTCAGGCTTTTGTGGTACTATTTCTTTTTATATTTTTACCATATCTCGTGTGAACTGCCGAATTGCTGAGACAATTAAACAGCCAAAAATCAAATTTCTTACTCTCTTTCCCATGAAAATTTCAATTTTCTTATTTTCGTTTTCTAATCTTCAGTTCATTCTATTTTTGAATAGCGGCACGACACAAACCGGTGGAAGTAATCGCAGTGAACTATTGCTAAGATCCTTTTTTCATAGCTTTTTGACGAAGATTATTGTCAAGATTATTAAGTGATCGGTGGTCCTCATCTCATATGCAGAATATCTAACTGTATGTTCTGTGCTTGATTTTGATGTATGTTAACAAGAAACATTGCGTGCTTCTCTGTATACATATGACAGTTGTTTTAATATAGTTGATAGATTTACAAATTCATCAACATCCTTTACGGAGTGCTGAATCTCTGAATTTTTTAAATATCCATCAACATGTTAACAAATACAATGATCGATATTGTCATTGATAAAACTTAAACTATGACACTACTTGTTTTGTTCTTTTCTTTATCTTCTTTCACAAGGATACTCTAGTGACCACCGTGGGACGATTTAGTAGATACCAACTTGATAAAATAAAGACTTATTTGATTTTTGGTATATATTAACACCAAAATATTTTATTCTTTATATGGTTTGAAAATAGCATCCAAAATGAAACGAAAAGAATATATATTTTCCGATTATTTTGTTCTTATGTCAGGTTGATTTAAGAAGAAATGAATGAAGAAATGTATGAAACATATAAAGGTTATTTTGTTATTAAATATTTTTTTCTTCCTCCTATTTGCCACGTCACGTTAGATATATTTTTTTTAAAGAAAAAGAGTGATATCCCATTAAATTCTATTAATAACCCTCTCTTGTAAAGCACGACACGTTAGATTTAATTGTGGTATTAGGGAGGCGATTGGAACTTTCTGAAAGTTTTAGAAAAAATGGGAAATATGATTAAACCTTAGAAATGACTAGGTAATTTGCCCTAAAGAATCATCCAACGAATCCCACGTGGCACGTATGCAAATCAGTGGCGCGACAATACGAATGCGCAGCCATTCCCATAAGGCTATCTACAACGGGGAGCCCTCTCAGACCGGGACGCGATGGTAGTATGTTTTTATGCGAGAGGATGTGTTACATTATCAGGCGCACGGCTAATAATTATTTTTTAAAAAAATTAAAATTTGAACGTTGGATCGTTTTGATCTAACGGTTAAATTTACTACTAACGAGATTAAAATAAAATTATATTTAGTCGAAAATTAAGTAATCGTTCCACAAAACTCTTAAAATAATCATTCAATTACGAATAAAAAATTAAAAAATTAAAAATTTTAATAAAATAATAATAAAAATAATAAACAAATATTCTGATAACAGATAAGTAAAAAACCACCCGTTGACAATAAAATCATCACAGAACAGTGAACCGACTCAAAAAAAAAAGAAGAAAAAAATCGTTTTACCTGACTCTCCTATTCTCTCTTCGCATCGCAATACTCCGTTCCACGATATTCGTCTCCATGAAGAGCGAAGAGGTCCTCGACGACGCCGTATCGGAGGAAGTCTCCGATTCCTTCCTCTGCTGCGTTTGCCTGTAAGTATCTTCTCCTGGTAATTTCGATGAATTCTTTGCACTTATTTGGTAATTTTGTCACTTCATATATTAATACTGTCATTATCTTTTTGTGCCAGTGACCTTCTGTACAAACCAGTAGTGCTCTGTAAGGCTTTTCATTTTTATTTTTTTTACATATATGAAAACAACGATTAATCCGGGTTCTTTTTTTGATAGTTAAATTTGATTCAGTTTTATAATGAGGAATTTTTATTAGACTAAAGGTATAACTAGGTGATTGATAGATTTTTTTTTTTTGAAAATTAAAGCTTTGAAGTGTTGGATGAATTTTTTTTAATTATTTTTTTGTGAATAGGTTGTGGCCACATGTCTTGTTTTTGGTGTGTGCATCAGTCGATGAATGGAGTGCGGGAATCGAATTGTCCAATTTGTCGGAATCCGTATAAGCACTTTCCTTCCATTTGTGAAATGATGCATTTCTTGCTTTCAAAGATGTATCCTCTTGCCTATAAAAAGAGGGAACTTCAAATTCTAGGTGAGATTCATATTTATGTACATGTCGAATCCTGATTTCCTATATTTTAGGAGAGACTATGTTTTTGCCAATTGAATACAAAGTATGGAATGAGGTTGTGCTTGCTTGTTCTTTCTGTGGTATCATAGATTTTCGAACTTTGCATTTATATATATATATATATATATATATAAAGAATAGGAAACTATTTCGGGATTTGAGAGTGAACAGTTCATTCCCCTGTGAAGTAGCTGGCATACGCTAAACTAAGAGCCTTTCTATCAGAAATTTTTGTATGCACGTATCAGGATTTTGTTCATAGTACATGTTCATGTTGTAAGCAAGTCGTAATTGGATGTTCAGTTGTTAATGATGCAATTTGAATGTTTTTTGGTTTGTTTGTAATGTTGTTAAGGGCTTGAGGTATAAAGTGCCAAACTGAGAAAGAAGAGTGACACTTCTTTTTCCAATGTCATCTTGTTATTTGTTATTTTTTTATTGGCCTATGGATTCCAAGCTGTTCACAGATAGTTATAATTAAAACTTCTGTTAAAGTCTGATTTTGATTACTCGTTTTCTAACTACAGAAATTGATCACAGCAGTTTTTAGCTTTTGCAAAAAAAGGAGCATTATATCAATGCATATTAAACATATTGTTGTAAGTTGCAAGTTTTACAATTTCTTTTATTTGTTCCAGAGTTTGAAAGAAAACAGGATTGCTTCTCGCCACAGCTTGATTACAATGCACGTCAAGGTTGTGCCAGTAAAGGAGAACATTGCGGAAGTATGGAGCAAAGACGACCTGTTTTGCACCAAACCCCTGACGAAAATTGTAAAGTAAATGTTAATGTTGAAGGAGAGAATTTTTCTCACTTGGAGTCCAAAGAGAACAGTGCAGGGATCACAACTTCTGATGTGCAGTGTCTTGCGTGTAAACAATTGCTTTTTCAACCAGTGTTTCTTAACTGCAGTCATGGTAATCTATGCCAACTTTTAATTGCCTCTGATATGCTACCAGATACAAATTCCATATAGTGAGATGTTTCAAAAGATATTATGCATAACACATTTTCGTTGCTGCAGTATATTGCAAGACTTGCATTGTGTGTCCCAGTGATAGTCCGCTTAAATGTCAAGTTTGTCAAAGTCTGCATCCTGGCGGTTTTCCTAAAGTTTGTCTGGAGTTAGATAAATTTCTGGAGGAGCAATTCTTCAATGATTATACAACAAGGAGGGATTCTGTTAGGCTTCCACAATTTCAGAATGAGAACACTAATACTGGTATGTCTTTCTCCTCTGCTCTGCTCCTTGTAATTGAAAAAATTGAGTCTTTTGGCAGCAATTGTATTCTCTATAATCTGTTCCGGTTTAGGTAGATTTCTTGATGATAAAATATGTGCAAGTGGAACAGTATGCATGCCGGTAATTTGATTTCAACTTAGGGGTTCAAATTAAGGAGAACCCTTTCAGTTCTAGTGCATAATGGGCACAAAAGGACCAAGAGGGAATAATAATTGGCAAGGTTGATAGTTGTGTATTTTAATATTCAAAGGTGCAGCGCCTTTTTGTTCTGTATTTTTTGGAAGTGTATTCTTTCCAGTGGTCGAAGTAGGATGCTGAGTTATGCCAAAAATAAATAAAAAAAGCTTAATGTCAAGCCTTATTTGCTAGTAAGAAAAAAATTATGAGATATTTAGTTACCATGTATATCTTCTTTCAGGTTCTACAGGAGCTAGTAAAATGAACTCAAGTTCAACAGAAAACAGTTTGCCTAGGTCAAGTGATCCTCAATTAAGCATCCACGCTGGAGTTGGTTGTGATTCTTGCGGGGTAATTTCTACTATTTCATCTCTGCTGATTTCTTTTGATATGTTTTATGAAGAAAATTACTGCAGAAATGGGTTATATCAAGTACCTTCTTCTCACTGGTGTCATTTAATGCCGAAAAATCTGGTTTCCAGCTGCTATATGTTTTATATGCTTACGATTGGCTATATATGGCTTATTTCCGTTGTTTTTTAGATGTGAGCATTGTTGCGATTGTAATATGAACATGACCTTGAAAAGTACTCCTGATCTTTTCTTCTACCAAACCCCTCCACCCTCTCAAAGCACAGATGAAAATAAGTCGCATACATTTTGATTTTTTGCTTATTGTTCAAGGCTTCAAGTTCCTTTTGTACCACAAGCTTAAATCTGCAACATACTATGCCTTGTATTACTCCATATCAACAATTGTGTGAAATAGTTTTATTGTAACCCACTTTTGATTTATGAAATTTTTTTCCAACGGAAAAGTAAATCCAGTAATATGGGAGGACAATTATTGAATAGGTTACCCTGAAGCTTTCATGATTTTGATATTTTGAATTCCTGTTGTGAATTGTCTGCAGTAATGTAATAACTTGATTCATTCGACAGGTATATCCAATAGTTGGGGATAGATACAGATGCAAGGACTGTTTTGAGAAAATCGGTTTTGACCTTTGTGGTGATTGTTATAATACTCCATCTAAGGTTACAGGACGATTCAATCAGCAGCATACGCAAGAACACAAGTATGAGCTTGTAAAATTGAACACTGGTCATCATCCAATGTTAAGGAGAGGGAATTTACGGGTGTAGTATGCTCCTACTCTTATTGCTCTTCCTCAGGATATTAGCAGGAGCAGTTTTACTTCCACCGAGGATGTAGACAATCAAAGTAGGGTGGGGAATGTTTCCAGTCCAATTGACCACTTTGGTCATTTTGCAGGTTATATTCCTACGCCTTATTCTCTTTATACTGATGATGGTAGCCTGAGCGGTTCCACTATTGCGTCTCCCATCGAGGATCTAGACGATGAAAATCAGGTGGAATCCTCTTAAGCACATTGTGTTGGGGGTTTTGATTATTGTTTTCTCAAATCCTTGGTAAGGTCTAGTGGTTTCATGCATAGTACAATGAATGCATTATATTTCTATCCACTTGCCTTGCATGTCGAGTTACGCAAGGCTTGGTAGATGCTTCCATTACAGTACAGTGTTACGGATCCTAGAAACATCTGCCTTTATTTATACTTGTTGAAGCTGATCCGGGTCTCGGATTGAACGATGGAGTTAAGCAGGGGACCTTAGTTGTGTCACTGCCTTCTATGTTGGGCATTCTACATGTGCGATGTTCAGTTATCAGGTCCTCGTTGGAGACTATTATGGTTTTCTGGTATAGTTTAATGCATGGTGTCTCTTATTTACTCTGCATTTTGTAAAATCTTAAATGGTTCATACGTGCACGGCAATTGTTTACCACCTCTGTTTTTTGCTTTCGTCGTTACTTGTGACTATATTGTTAAGTTAAACGAGGAGTACGAGGATCTTATTATAATCTGGATCCGAGACTGGAGTGATGTTTATATTTGTTTTTATTTTTGGGCTTTTTAAATTATGATTTGTGCAGGTCGTACTAATTTTCTGTCTAAAAGGTTTGAACTCGGAACTTTGTTAATATTGTAATTTGAATTGGGTTATATATATATTTAAAAGGTAGGAAGTTGGACTAAAGTCTAAAACAGTTTTATTTTTCCTCTTTCCTCTCTTAAGATTTGAGTCTAGAACGTTCAGTTATAAACATTAGTTGATTACTGTCTTTCTATGGGCAATTAGGTTTTATATATAATTGAGCTGATACAGATAAAAAAGAAATTGTTTAAGTTTTGGCTAATCTTAATTGGGTGAATTCTTCGACCTCTATTCTTCTCCCCAAAGGCATCTACAATGCATTATATCTATTTGGGTATGATTATCATTTTATATTAGTTTTTCATTAAACTTTTTTTATTACTCTATCTTATTATCTTTATATTTTTCTTTATACTCTATTATGAGACTCACAATCACTTCACTTCTCATCTAATTTATTTATAATATACAATTCATAATAAATATATTTGTTTAAAATATTAATTTTATACCTTTATGTTAAATAAATAATATTTTTGAAATTTTATTTTAAATTATTTTGGATAAATTATTTATGCAAAATTTTTAGAGACAATATTTTCTATAAATTAGTGTCGAGTGAGTAAATATTAAAAAATTCAAAAAATAACTATGTTCAAAGTCTAAAAATAATAAAATATATTAAGCAAATGATTATAAATTCATTGTAAAAATAAGAGGGGAAAATATAGTTGAGATTGTGTGTGTATTTAATAGGAGAAGAGAGAAAAATGTAATTAAAATTGTATGTGAAAAAAATAAAATATTGATGAAATTTTTATAAAGAAAAATAAAAAAAGGATTTCTTTAAAAAGTTGACAGCGTCATGCGACACATGCAGGTGTTGAGGGTGATGCAAGCTCAATGTTCCCAACATTGAACTTGCATTTGTGGCTACTGCCGACAAGATGTGTATTTATCTTTTCTCAAAATGACGTGGTTTGGACTTATTAGATTCTCATTTATTTTTTTTGTCCAAAGTTGATGGTGAATAATTATTGAAACCGTCTCCATTTATTCGGCAATCAATTTTACACAATCATCAAAATATAGGAAGTTGAAAAAGATGCTCTCGAAGCAAGCAATGAATTGATAGCAACGAACATTGATCATATAACACCTAGAGAGAACAAAAAATTTGCTATATCTTTTTCTGCTACAACTTTTACTTCTCACGAAATCTAGCTTTTCAAAACAAATCATTTTTCGATTACATTTTTCCTTAGCTCAAGTGATTCGTTCGGATGAGAGAAAATTTGAGAGAGAAAAATATTCAATTACATGAATTTTCTTCACCTTTCATTCTTTCTTACTCAATTTGCGTTTGTGGTTGGGTGTGGTTGAATAGTTTGGCCTCATGTAACTCAACCGATCAGTCAGGTTCATGGGATTCACGAACCAAGGGAACTGAACCCCACCAAAAGAAAAAATTGAAATTGACACACTTTTTCTTATACTTCATCCGTCACGTAAATATAAATATAAATTTATTAACTTTTTCACATAGATTAAGAAAATTAATTAAAATAATTAAATTTTAAAAGAGTTTTTTAATAGTATCTTTAAAATTATATTTTGACAATTAATAACACAATTTTCAATTAGGGGTGTCAATTTGTGTTATCGTATCGTAATCATGTCATACCATTTATATATCACAAATCATTATACAAGACATAAATATTACAAAAATTGAATTCGTGTCATTTCGTTTCACAAAGTTATGTTATAGTGTCAGAAATTGACAGCCCTATTTTCAATGCATTAAATGAAGGACAATATAGTAAAATAATAAATAACCACTAATCTTAAAAAAGAAGGAAACAAAATTTTAATTTGAGACGAATAAAAAAAAATTGCCTATTATTATAGGCTGGAGAGAGTAATTGAGATTACTTATAAATCTTACTCGTTGAAAATTGTTGATTCCATTATTATCTATGGCCTATTGATATTAGAATTGTCAATAACGCTAATTAATACAGGAGTTGTCAACAAAGTTAAAATTCAATTACTTTTACACTAATTGGTACCAAAACTGTCAACAAAGCTAAAATTCAATTGGGGGCGAAAGTAATATATTAAAAAACACAAAGGAACATTTACCAAATCCAACCCCAAGCAAAAAAAAAAAAAAATCCAATCCAACCCACTTGTGACTTACGAGAGCTTGGCTCATTTCCAAAGCTAGCTCTCATTTGATATCTTGTCGAATATTTCCTTCATCTTTCAAGACTCGAGTACCACTATTTTCAGTAAATTTCAGTGTAAGAAAAGGAAGCTACTGTGGTGGTAGGCTACTAGTTGCTGTTCTGTGATTGGTGTTGAGCGAATGAATGCCATGAACGCCATTCTCCTTAGCAACTGAAATAATTCTTTCAACACTGAAATAATGAACAACTCATTTTGAACGAGTAAACGAACCAATTCTTACCAAGTGGCTGCGCTTAACTTACAACCCTGCCGCTATATGCCATGGCCAATAAACAGCCTAAGCTACAACTAGGGAAGTTAAAAGCACACGCAATAAGGAAGTAAATACTGAAAAGTTGTGTTGAGGAAACATGTAAAAGAATCAGTAGGTACAGTATTAGTGATAATAGGTGCCTTAGAATATCGGGTAGTGTGGGTTTAGGGTTCTCAGGAGATTCCATTGAAAAAGATGGTAATAACAGCACAGGGCCTTCAGAATCCAATGTGATTTTGTTCTATAATAATAGTAGGTAGGACTAGGACCATTTTCAAGAGTTTCATCAAACCAGCTTTCAACTAAGATCACTGGTGAGTGTCATACTCATAACTCTGTCTATTATCTACGGTGCTCTATTCAAGTCTACATTTTCATGATAGCAATTTTCCTTTTAATATATTGATAAAACTGTATTATTTATTATAAAAATAGGATATTATAAGATATAAAAAAATTGACATAATTTTTCTTTTCAAATTACTTGTGATGGAAAAATGAGATGCCGACTACATGAATTCAAAGTGACTGTCACTTGAAAAAACTGCTAACTCATGGCTCACATGTGTACACGAGATGCCGTGTCACTTGGTCTACTACAACCGCAATAGTTTGTCCTCACCTTTATATACATCCTAAATTTTAATCAGTAATTCAAGATTTGGCATAGAAATAAGTTACATATACGCTTGTTAAGATTTTTTTGTCCAACGATTAATGAAATTTTCCTTTTTAGCATAATGTTTAATACCAAACCTTTTATTTATTTTTCAAATCTAGCTCCCATTATGATAATGTTAGAATTTAGGGTGTCCACTATAGGGGTTCAATTTCAAGGACATTTAGCCCGCATCACCATCTTCTACCATACTGGAGAGGATGATGACCTTATGCGGCTGGTTTGCACTAGCCGCATAAGATGAGGCCTATAAAAACAACTTTGCAGTTGTCTCCTTAATTGTTTTTTAAAAAATTTTTGCAGGCTCCGACCGTCAATGACCATTGAAGCCTTCTAAAATAATTTTTTTGACATTTTTTTTATTTTTTGTCAATTTTTTTCTCTTTTTTATCTATACATATTTCATTCCTACTTCATTTCTCTTCTACATATAATTTAAATTATGTTTTTCTCTCTTATCCTATTAAGTACATACAATCTCAATTTATTTCTCCAAAACCATAATCCAAATTTAAAATATATCCAAATTAATTTAAAATAAAATTTCAAAAATATAATTTATTTTACATAAAAATATAAAATTACTATGTTAAATAAATATATTTATTGTAAATTGTATATTATAAATAAATTAAATGATGGTTAAAGTGAAAATGAGTCTTAGAATTGAATATAAAGGAGAATATAATGATAGTAAAAAAAATTAATAAAAAGAAGGTATAATAAAAAGTTGATGTAACATGATACTATATTCAAAATGAGTATATGGTTGACCTATTTTTAATTGTGGCATACACATGGACCTTTTGGTGTTAGAAGAAAATTTTGACTGCTTAGCTATCCTTTCTCAAACGTACTCAAACCCCAAACACTTCACCTCCCCCTTCCTGTCAGATCCATACCCACCACCCTCCCTCGATCCTTTCGATTTCAACCTTCCACCATTTCCTCCATTATAAGCTTTGCCTTCTATACTCTCTAAGGTGTCCTAATAATGGTCGTTTGCGATTTGCATCCTAGCTAAGAGCAGGGATTTGTGATTTCGAGTTCAATGGTTATGGCTGGGAATGTAGGGCATTTTGGCCATTTGGGAATGTTTTGGTGTCGATGCATGCTGGCATTAGTGTGAAAGCATGTGAGTTCTTTTGTGGGTGTGTTGTGTTAATGAGGATGAGAAGGGTGTTATGATTATTTAGAAATGTTGTAGCGACAATGGTAGCTTTAATGTATACTCAATAGGGATTTTATGAGTGTAAAAAGAGAACGAGAAGAGTCCAACCCATAACCATAGAAAATTGTAAGATACAAACAACTGGAATTTGCATTCGAGTCTAATTGATCGATCCAAACAGCCACAATCCTTACTCGACTAGCACTCCTCAAAAAAAAGGACACAAGCCGACAATGAATCTGGTGATCTCTGACAATAGAACAACCAGTGACTATGTAAACAAAGCCTAAATGGAGAAGTAGAAGCCTCAGAGAATTCAAGCCCACTGGAGTTTCGACATAAACCACCCATTCTAGCAACAAAAAGGAAACAGAGACCAGATTCACTTCAAAACCTCGAAGAACACAGTCTGTTCCTACTCGCCTCAAAGAACCACTAGATCTGAAAACAAAGTGGTTTTCCAGACAAGATCTAGACCTCATCGAGCTGCCAACACTGATGACAAGCTCCACCACAGCAAACATTTAACAAGAAGAGAAAGGATCTTAAGAGAAAACCAAAATTTTAACAACAGGAAACAAAATATAAGAGGCTATTATTGAGAAAAATGAAACTAAAGAGGAAACAAAGCCTCACCCTTTGCTGGCGAAGGGGAACGACAAAGACAAAAGAAAAATGGTGGGACTTTGGGAGGAATAATTTTTTACTACAACATCAGGTTGCGAGTTAGTGTAACAATTTCTTATCGAAGTATAATATTTCTTATTAAGGTGTATAATTTTAAAATTTAAAATTAATTAATTATTTTTAATATAAGTTATAAGTTTTTATAATATTAATAAAGAAAAATTGTAACTCGTTAAAGAAAGAGAGAAATTTTGTCTATTTTTAGAACATATTCCTCTTTTACATGTACCAAATGAATTAACAAGTAATACATGAATTAATATGTGAGAACGTGCAATTACGTTCTTGAACATTCAAAAACTACATCTTAATTTGTTTGATGCATGTATAAGAGCGACATTCACCAAGAGTAGGGAAAAAATTTTCAAAAACAAATTATAGGAATTTCTATAATTTTCGATTGTAAAAAAAAAAATTCCATTTGAAAGAGAACTGACTCCAAAAAGGATAAAAACAAAGAAGAGAAAGAGATCGAAATTGACCGATAAACGAAGAAAGAAATCAACTGATGTCAATAAGTAGAAGGCTAACTAAAATATTAATCTCAATGCTCAAGTAAAAAATAGAGGAGTAATCCAGGATTGCATGTTGATAATTGCATGGGAGACTTGCACCACCTGGTCTCTTCGCTTTAGTTTGCAAGATGAAGGGACCTCCACGTAATTGTCCCTTTACTTTTCACTTTTTCTTTTCATTATTATATTATTATGGTTGCCGACGTGGCCAGCTATAAGCTGAAACCAAACAGGGGGTTTAGATTTGGCGGGAAACAGAGGGAGGAAAAGATTCCTTTGGAAATGTACTGTTTTGGAATTTACTGCAGATGATATAAACTTCATTCATAATTGTGCTTATACGCTTTCCACTGTCTATCTAAATAAAATTCTATTATTAATCGACTCCGATTTTTTTTTGTTTTAATAAAAAAAATCTTAAATTTGACCCAAAAATTCACATGTACTGTGCTTGCTTGTACATTAAAGTATACTTAAAATACTTTGAAAATTTGAAATTTCAATTATTATCCACAATTAAAATATTAATTAAATATTTTAAAATGAAAATTTATTATATCTTATTTTTTTAATCATTAAATCTCATAAAATTTTAAAACTCCAAAAAAGCAATACAGCAATATTGAAAAACAAGGAGAAAAAAAATATTTAAAAAAAAAGATAATGAAGCCAAAAAGATGTGTGAAAAATACAAGGGAGAAAGGCAAATGAGATTTAAATAAAAAGTACTTTTTTTTTTGAACTGAAAATAAAAAGTAGTTTAAGAAGAGAAGAGAAAAATGGTTTTGGCAATCTGTTTCCTAAACCCCAACCCTCTCCTCTCTCTCTCTCTCTCTCTCTCATTCATACATAAAAATTGTTCCCTCCCCTTCACAACGGCACAACACAGAACTCAAACAATCAAACCCAAAAAACCACACCAATCAAACCCAAAATCACACCCAACAGCACCTCCAAAATGGGCAGGTACATGAAGAAGTCGAAAATCTCGGGTGACGTCGCAGTTGTGGAAGTCCCGCCCTCTTTGGGGGTCCGAACAAGGTCCAAAACCCTAG